>PUHP01000451.1:8181-28070 GCA_006783085.1 Colletotrichum shisoi
CTTTGAGGCTTGAGATGAGTAGAGATAATATATCCCATGAGACTTTTGCGGGGGGGGGGGACAAACCAAAAGACAGAAGAGCTATCAGGTTGCTAATCGAAATGCGAAGCAGTTGAAAGAAAAGCATGAATTCGGATGCCGAAATGCCGTGGGTTGATGTTAGGTGCTAATGTCAAGCGCCGAAGAGTGTGCTACCTGCGTGAGTCGAGTCGGTGACCCGGTGCAGCCAATGTGGAGCTTATTCATCTCGGCGTTGTCCGGTGTGTTGAGCTGAGAAGCTTCTGAGGCGGATCGCGGACGACACTTGATGCGTGTAAGCGACCAAGTGTACGTGATGCTTTTGAGTTACGAACGATAGCAGTCTTTAGAAGTCCGATACTGGTTGTCTGCTCAAGTATCAAACCATCGAACACAACGATAAGGACTTGGAATAGTGTGCGACACGAGACGCAATAAGACATGCTTGATGACCGTGATCTCGTGCGTACAAGGACCAAAGACTAAAAAGAAACAACCCAAGCGATGGAATAATGGGCGCAACGTCATCCCTGCCAGCATGTCCCTGTCCGCGTAATCTTCTAGGCCGCAGTGGCAGCAGCGGCAGTGAATGGCATTGGCACCTTTCCATCCCGTGCCGGCGCGCCCGTAAGGCTCAGCGTTGCCACCTGCAAGCTGTAAGAGTACATAGGTACCTACCTACCTAGGTAGGTGGCCAGGTCCCACCTAGGTAGGTAGGTTAGGCGGCCTGTGAGCCTACCTTACCTGACCTACCTTACCAACTTAGGTACCCAAGAAGAGCGCTGCTCACTGAAACCCCACGGCCCACGGGTCTCGCCCAACGACGTAATTTGGCGGGGCACACCGCGAAAACATAAATCCACCCAGAATTAATGCTGAGGTGGGCTGCCGCAGTCGCCGCTTGCTTAGCCAGTCAACACAACACCACCACCACCAAGTCCCGGTCGATTCCTTGTGATTCTTGCTCTCTCCGAATCACTTTTGCACCTTTATCCCTACCCTCAACATCCCGCCATCTTCCTGCAGAGGACTTTTCATACTTCCTCCCTTTCATCCTTCAACCAGCAACCGACCTATTTGCGCCCCCAGCTAGATTTCCATCCACCTGATTGATACCCCTCAACATGCTTGCGACCATGGTTGTCGATACGGCATACTATGACATTCTCGATGTCCAGCCTACCGCCACCGATATCGAAATCAAAAAAGCCTACCGAAAGTTGGCTATTGTCCACCACCCGGGTAAGTCAAGCCGCACAAAGTTCATGCTTCAGCCTTCCCCGCGAGCATCCCTTCTGACATCATGGACCAGACAAGAACCCGAATGACCCCTCGGCCCACGAAAAGTTCCAGGAGATCGGTGAAGCCTACCAAGTCCTTTCCGACAAGGACCTCCGCGCCGCCTACGACAAGTTTGGAAAGGACAGCGCCAAGCCCTCCGAGGGCTTTGCCGACCCCGCCGAGTTCTTCACATCCATCTTTGGCGGTGACGCCTTTGTCGACTGGATCGGCGAGATCAGTCTGATGAAGGACCTGACGGCCACCATGGATATCACGATGCAAGAGGGCGAGGAAGGTGCCGATGGCGAAGAAGCTGCCGACGGCGAGTTCCCGGGCACTGAGGAGGCCAAGAAGGAAAGCGCCAAAGCCGCTGCCGCAGCCGATGCAGAGAAGACTGGCGCGACCGCCCCCGCCGGGTCCTCCACAGCCCCCCCGCCCGCGGTTGTCGTTGAAGACGAGAAGGAGATCCTCAAGGCACGCGATGCTGCCGAAGCAGCCGCTTCAGCGTCGGGTGACGCCAACAAAACCAACACGCCCCCTGCTTACGCGGCCAGCGCGCCTCCCCCTTACGATGCTAAGGCGAGGACACCATCGCCGAGCCCGTCCGGCACATCGAAGCGTCACCAGATTCCTCTCCGGCCTGCCCTGATGGACAGGCCCTCGGATGAAGTCGGAGTGGGCGCCGAGTCGGAGGAGTCGCTGCGTAAAAAGGAGAAGAAGAAGGGTAACCTTACAAAGGAGCAGCGCGATCAGCTCGCCGCCTACGACAAGGAGCGTGCCCGTGTGCGACAGGAGCGCGTCGACACGCTCGCCCGCAAGCTGCTCGACAGGATAAGCGTGTGGACCGAGACGGACAAGGGCGCCGACGTCACCAAGTCCTTCCAGGAAAAGACGCGTCTGGAGGTGGAGAACATGAAGATGGAATCGTTCGGCCTAGACATCCTGCACGCCATCGGCCAGACCTACCTCGCCAAGGCGACGGCCCTGCTGCGGAGCCAGAAATTTCTCGGCATCGGCGGCTTCTTCAGCCGCGTCAAGGACAAGGGCACCATCGTGAAGGAGACGTGGAACACCATCAGCTCTGCCATCGACGCGCAGCAGACCATCGAGGAGATGGCACGCATGGAGGAGAAGGGTGGCGAGGAGTGGTCCGATGAGCGCAAGGCCGAGTACGAGCGCCGCGTCACGGGCAAGATCCTCACGGCCGCATGGCGTGGCTCCAAGTTTGAGATCCAGAGCGTGTTGCGCGAGGTGTGTGACTCTGTTCTCAACGACAAGAAGGTCCCCCTGGCCAAGAGACTGGAGCGCGCCGAGGCGCTGGTCATCATCGGTGACATTTTCTCCAAGGTACGTACTCGCCGGTTCCGAGTCGTCGGCCTGTTGATATTAACCCGACGTCGCAGGCCCAACGGTCCCCCGAGGAGGAAGGAGACTATCTCGTCTTCGAGCAACTTGTCGCCGAGGCAGCCATCAAGAAGGACAAGGAGTCGAAGAAGAAGGGAAAAAAGAACGCCGCCGCGGCCGAGGTTGCCGAGGACGCACCTAACGTGCCCAAGCCCGAAAAGTCGTAGAGCGGCGCGTCTGCGTCGAGACGGGCAAGACGGAGGGAGACGGACGGGACAAAGTAGTTGTGCACGAACGAGATACCATACGCCGTTCCTAGCCTTGAATTCTCCTCTGGGGTCAGGTCGAGGGGGGAAGGGGGCCGGTTTACGAAGCACTTTTTTAGTCTTATCACTTGGAAGAGCGATAGATGGACATTTATCAATTTTTTCGACATTTTTTCTTTTTGCTCTCCTTTGTTTGCGGGGAGGCTGGCTTGACGGGGGCTCTCATCGGAGTGGTCGGGCAAAAACAAAACCCCTCTACTTGCTGCTCTCACTTGGGGCAAACTTTTGGTAGCTGATCACCGCCAGTGCATACAAGGTATTGCTTCTAGTCGCCCTCTTGGGTGCTTCCGTGCTAAGAGAGCTTCCACGCTAGGGGATGAACCCTTTCGTGTCTCCTGGTCCGCTGTCGATAAGTAGTTTCACGTGTCTGGCCGCGATGCTCAGCCGGGCGAGACGCCAAAGGTCCCATCTGGATGGTTGCTGCTCGTGATCTGTTTGTGTCGCCATAGCAATGGCCTCGGGAACTCTCTCTGTCAACTGCTATCTGTATGCCGAACCCCGGGGTGGGGGGGGACCTTCCTTCAGCCCTTTTGTGTGGCGGAGGACGGGCCCCCCTTCTTCTAAGAATATTTCAGTCAAGGGCCCGGCATTTGACGGCCGCGATGGGAGGATCCATGGTCCCAGGTCCGCCGCGAGGTACGAGTTGGTCATTTGGAACGCCGCGGCCTCTTTGGTGGTGGCTTCTCCTCCTTTTCACCTACACCGGCGGGAGCCAATACAGACGCCGGGCGGGATCGGTATTCAAAGGAGCCCTTTGCTTAAAGAAATGAGGGGGGGGGAAGCAGAGGGAGAGGGAGCGGTGAAGTATCTTCCATTTAAACCCGGATGCTTTAGCCCGGGGACGACGTTCGAGAGGAGGGGGGGGGGCGATGTTTTACTCAGTCCCCGGTATATGCCCGTACGCGATCCGAACAGGACCGAGTCGGGGCCGGGGACCACCGCTAAACCTCACGCGACCGATTGTAGAGAATGTGTACAGATAACGGGGCGTTGACGGCGATGTTGGACTTGCGCCGTCGTCCGCCGCCCCCCCCACCCCCCGGGCATCCGGCATATTCCTGGCGACGCGCCCCACCGTCCCTTCCAGTTGCTGGGTTGGTGGTCCTTGAGTTCAAAGACAGGTTTCGTCACACATCGCCTTGTTGGCTAAGTGGTATAGCGTCTCACTAGTACCCTAGTGACATGAGAAGATCAGCGGTTCGATTCCGCCACGAGACACTTTCGACGACGGTTCATGATAAAAGTAAACCGACAATTCATTTTTGTGCAGAATTGGTCGTAAGTCTCTCTGTCTGTTTGTTTGCCTCATAGAAAGTTCCACTCACCCCACTCAATCCGGGGAGTCTGTGTCTTTTATGACAACTCGTTTGTTGTCCAGGACCCAGAGCAGGAGCAAGAGTGTAGTAGCTAGGTGGGCTGCGACAACCCAGCGGCTCTGTCTGATGTGATACGTACGCACGTCGTGACTGGATGGCTCAGCGGTTTCTAGTTCGAGACCATGCATGCATGTCCCCGATATGAATAGCTTCGCAGGGTTGGTCGCGACAGCCGCAATTATCCGTGATCGTTGGCTGACTTGTTGGGGAGAGACCTTGTTCCGTCCATCCCTGGTTTAAATTCGACCACGACCACGACCACGACCACGACCACGACCCCCATCTACATCTCCATCTCTCCTTTCGCCAGGCCAAAAGACCGGTCTCCCTAGACCTCGGCCCCTCTCTTGTCTACAGCCGACGCCCGAGCAGGAAGGAAACACAGATAGGGGCTTTCGCCCGGCGGGGGGGGGGAGGGGACGAGGGTGGTGTACCGCTTGCCCCGTCCACTTGCTCGACAAGCGAGCGAAACCGTCGAGTGGCTGGCGCCAGCCAGGTGAGTCGCCGAGGTTGACAATAGCAAGGACGCACACGGTTTAGATCATCGCCAGCTCTCGGCTGGCCTTTATTCACTTGATTTGGTAAAGTAGAAATCGGGCTGGCCATCAACCTCCACCGGCCCCCCCCCCCCCCTCCTTCTACTCTCTTCTCCATCTCCTTTCTGCCTCGTTTTTTTCGTGCTCCGCTCGCGTTGCTGCAGAGTTCAACAACATATGCCCAGACTGACCAGGCGCGGCCGAGGCGCCCATAGAGGATCCATCCAGCCGCCCAACATGCTCCGCTTGTTTGTATGTAAAGTGTTTTGGGGTATCTGTTGGTACACAAAAATAGTGCGACAAAGGAAATTGGGTGAAAAAAGACTAGAGCAGTGTGTCGGAGGCCCCCTCCCCCAAACCTTTTTTTTCCTGTCCGAAAAGGGGAGGGGACGATGCCTCGCCGATGATGAGTTTGCCTCCCCCTTCTCCCTTGAAGGCCCGATGATGACACAAAAGAGAAAACGCCGTGATTCCGAGTGATCCTAACCCGAGTTTGTTCCCCGTGCCATGCGGGAAAAAAGAGGAGAAAAAAAAAAGAAGCAAACGGGGTTGTTTGGCAAAAATGAAAATGAATGTGTTCCGTGAGTGGTGATGTCGTGCGATACCGCCGCAACGTCCAGGTCGCGGCGAGAGAACCTGTCTGCTGAAAAGATTATGTCGTATGTGATGGTGTTTCGTCAGGCCGTCAGCCACCGTCCGCAGGCAACTCGATGCCACTATCACGGTCCTGCGGCTGCGGCTCTTTGCTCCATTGCGGCGAAAGACTTCTCGACGAGTCCATTGGACTGCTCGGTAACGAGACTGAGAACTCGTTCCTTGGCCCCCGCCCATCATCCTCATTCTCCTCCAGATATGCCGGGCGAAGGACCCGTGGGGGTAGCTCCACGTCACTGGGGCGGACGTTGTACTCGAGCGCCTTCTTGCCCTCCTTGATGAGCTCCTCGGTCCAGTTCAAGCATCTCTTGATGCTCTGGTTGATCTTCTGGCTGTCGACAAGCAACTCCCTGTGCTTGGAAAGATCCAGCCGCAGGCGTTTCTCGTCCCGAGTACGACGTCGTTCGTCCCGGTCAGTGTCCATTTTGGGACTGGTAGGCGACGTCGAACCCGTCTCGGACAGCTCGGACGACTCAAACATCGATTCGTCCATGTCGCCCAAGTCGTCTTCCGCCTCGTCCTCGCTAAGGTCCGACAAGTCCAGGCCATCGATCCCGAGGCCCGCAGGCTTGGTCTCGGAAGGCACGCGGCTGGATGCAGCCGAGGGAGGGACTGACAGACACCCAGATCGGGACAGCCTTTTGTACCTCCTCAATTCTGCCGTCTGTTTACGGAGCTGCCTTTCCAAAGACCTGTTAATGGCCTCCAAAGAAGCGTTGGTGATCTCCAAATCCTGCACCTTGCGCTCTCTTCTCGCATTGAGGACCATGTCGTTTAGCGGATCGCCGTGTGATGACTTGGTCGGGCTGTGGAGGTCGTCCAGATCCTTTGACTCGTCAGCCGAGTCCTCCTCCTCGTCGTCCTCCTCCAAATCATCGGCTGCCTGTATTATGGAAGCAATCGTAATGGGTTGTTGGGCAAAGAAGCTCTGTGCTGTCGGTGAAGCCATCTCGGAGGGGGTCGACGTTTGCGAAGCCATGAACCTAGACATGATCATGGCGTCCGTGGCTGGGGCCTCTGATCCGTCATGGCTGGCAACCTGCGAAAGGGCATCGGTACTTGTCCGACGTTTGTGAGATAGCGGTGCGAGCGGCGGCGGACTTGTCATTTGAGCTCGGCCGACAGCAAGGGGAGGTACGCCGTTGCTTTTGAGCAACGGCGCCGACGTCGGGGGTTGTGCTGGCCTATTTGGTGAAAGGGGTCGCTGTGCCATCGAGAAGCCTCCGGCCGAGCCTGCTGATGTCCTATGCAGCTTGCCTGAGCCCGAGGCGACGGAACCGGTGCCCGATGCAGCAGACGAGGGCCGGAAGCCGGGCTGCAGATTGGGGGCGCCATTTGCGTAAAAGAACTTGCTCGGCGGCGGGTCCGGGGCCGGGGCAAGAGGCGAGGAGTGAGATGGTGCGAGCGAGGGTGCCAACGAGGGTGCCAGCACTGGTGTGAAACCGAGGCCGGGGGAGGTCGGCCTGTTCTTCTCGACGGCACTGCCATTGGCGTACATGAAAGTCGAGCCTCGCTGGGCGGGAGGCAGAGGTTTCGACTGGGCCTTTGGCTGGGGGGCAGCGGACTGGGAGGGCTTTGCCTCGCTGGCGTAGAAAAACTTGGAGTCGGGCGCATCGTTCCGACTGCTGACACTGGAAGGCGGGCTGAAGGTGACAACCTGGCGCCTCGGGGGCTCGAGTGTAGAGGCTTGGTGCTCCCAGTCGTTTCTTTCCGTGTTCGGAGTGCCGTTCGGGGTCGTGTTAGCACTGTTAACACGGCTCTGGCGACTTCCCGAACGAGGGGTGATGTTCGTAGCGGCGAGAAAGGGGGCCGGGGTATTCAGATCGTCCCTGGCGGCGCCGACGGCTGTATGGGAGTGGTGGTTGTTGGTATTGTTATTACTGGAGGGATCGTTTCGGCGACGGCCCAAGGGCGTCACGACGGGGGAGGGTTTCGCAGCGACTTTCGGGGTCAGGGGAGTGCGGCCCATTGCCTTTGCGCTGAGAGAAGGCATGGCGGGCTGGCGGGTGGTGGTGCTGCCCCCTTTCTCGTAAGGGGGCATCGTGGGCGTCGAGGAAGCGAAAGCGGACGCTGAGGATGAGGGTGACGGGGTGGGCGACGGCTTCGCTCGCGCGGCGTTGGTAGGGCGAGAGGGGCTCAGGACATTTTGGTCTCGTGTGCGGAGGGGGGTGCGCAGGCTAGAGGACAGGGCGGGCTGCCAACGTGTCGAGGCAGCGGAGGAGATTAGGGGCTGCTGCGGTGGTGTGGACGTTGATGTCGGTGTCGAGGCCGTGGGAGGAGAAGGTGAAGATGTTGTTGTGTTTGGGTGGGAGTTGGAGGAGTTGGAGGAGTTGGAGGTGGAGGTGTCTGTGGTTGTGGATGTTTTGGTGGCGGCAGCTGTGATGCGTCCGGGCCCGGTTATCGTTGGTGGGCCACTGGCAGCAACGGCGGCGGTCAGTGTTGTGGTGGGAGAACGACTAGGGAGATCAGCAGCAGCAGGCTCGGTGGTATTAGACAAAGTGGGATTATTTGTGGTCCGAGGAGACTGGGCCGCTACGGACTTGCGACTGGCGAAGGGCGTGGGTGAAGAAGCAGAAGCAGAAGCAGAAGAAGAAGAAGAAGAAGATGCTGCTGCTGCTCCCGCTGCTGTTGCTGCTATTGCTCTTGGAGTTGGCGAAGGTGCCGATGAGCGCTGCGATATTGATGCCAATGTCGGTGTCGCCTGCGCCCGGTGAGCAGATGCGACGGGGCTGTTGCGGGTAGCGGGCGAGATGGATGGCCTGATGTTTCTCCCTGGTCGGGACGAGTCGGGCGGATGCTGCTGCTGCTGCTGCTGCTGCTTGGGTTGGTGCTGCTGCTTGGGTTGTTGTTTCTGCGGGAGTAGATGTTTTGGGTGGTGCGGCTTGGTCTGCTGGTGTGTTCTGCTGCTGGTGCTGCTGCGAGTATGCGGCGGTGGTTTCGACGTTAGATCATGTCTTGGTGACGAAGTCGAGGCATTGTTGTTTCTGCTAATGTTGCTGCAGCAGCTGCTGGTGCCGCTGTCGCTGCCGCCTCCAACACCCCCGACGGAGGTGAGAGAGCGCATCTTGGGGGGGAGGGCCGCTGCCACTGCCCAAGTGCAGGCGGCCACAGGTGCTTTGGTGTCGGAGGGTGTAGAAATGGGATGGGGAAAAGAAGTGGAAGTACCCAGCCCAGGCGTACCGCAGCTGTGAGGTGGTGGCGCGAGGACTGGTACTTGTGTGTGCCCGCATTGGACGAAACCGGGTTCCCCTGGCTGTCGCTGGCCGTCCCCTGACCGTGGCTGTCTCTGGCAGCGTGTCACTGTCCCCGATTCTCTCTCTCTCTCCCTACCGGGAGCCCTGGACACCAACTCTGGAAATAGTATCCGTAAACTTGCCCTTGTGCAAGGCCAATTTCCAAGTTTCACCCACCGGCCACGGTAGTGGTGGGGGGTTTGAGAGGGTCGTCCTGGGATTTCTGAAAGTGACGAGGGCTGTAGGAGAGCCTGCAATTCCGGCTCGGGACACGATACGGGACGTTGAATGTCGCTACAGTATGTCTAGCTTCCCCTTCTCCCGCCGACTCGTCGCCGGCGGTGAGGACGGCTGGGCTCGGTGAGGGATGAAGAGATCAGCCTCGAGCCTATGTCTATCGATTCTTTCGCGGTCGGGTCGGACGGGCCTCTCAGAGAAGAAAAGTTGGCTCCTCTCCGTGTAAAACGTCGACTGCAGTTGAAACAGATGCAACAGTGACCAGCTGGTACATGTGGGAGACATATGCCGCAGGGTGGTCTGCACGTACAACGAGATAAAATAAATGTGAGATGGCGGACACGTCCAAAGTCTCAAGCGTCCTAGAAGGTAAAAAGCGAGACACGCGGTATGGATGGAGGAGAGAGGGGGAAGGGAAACTGGACAGGAGGCAGACAGTCCACGATGTCAGAACAAGAAAGTAGTGCAAGCATGCAAAACGACATCGCTGGGCTCTCTGGAGACGATGTGTGCCTCTCTTCACCCGTGCAATTGGACCAGCTAATCAACCAAAGTGCGTGCGATCCGCGGTCCTATTCTATTTTCCCTCAATTTTGTGTGTGCGTCGCTCGTCGTCGGCCACCGTCAGTCATCTCAATCGTCTTGTCCGCTTTCGCCATGTCGCGTTTCTCCATCTCTCATCTCGATTGGCATTTGTTTATTCATGCGTTGGCTGCCTGCATCTGGACGTGAACCTGCACAGTAAAGTAAGAAAGAAACCCACTCTGCCTCGGCACCCAATCCTAGCCGACTGAGGACGAACGGGACTGCGGTCTTGTGGTTCGGGTGCTGTGAGTGGATGATCCAGTCGCGCAGTAGCGGGGGACTGCCGGTGGTGACATGTCGGTGTTGTCTGCTTCTCTTCTTTTTTTTCTCTTTCTTTCTTTTTTCCGCCCTATTTTTGTTTTGGTCCCTGGGGTCCTTTGTTTTTCCCGGGTGTCTGGCTGGTTGCCCGACTCAAATGACTAGCGCGCTTCAGTACGTACTTCTTGCTTCTCCCTCGGTTCTTTCCCTACCTGCCTACCTCAGGTATCTAGGTACCTAATTTAGTAGGGATTTTCCACGGCGCCCTGTTGGTGAATCATTCCTCCAAATCCTTCAGCGCTCCCTTCTAGCGCGTCATTCCGCCCACCCTCGAACCCCGCCAGAGAGCCCCGTGCACCCCCTGCCGCCGTTGAGCCAGCTGCCGCAAAAAGCTGACAAAGAATTCCATCTCTCGCAGTCGCAACTCCCAAAGCCAGCAGCCGTCGATCGACATCTCCGATATACGTATCCGTACAAGCTTCACCTCACGACATCGTCATTCTCCTCCCGAGTGCACCCATCGCCACCACCACCACCACCACCACCTCCTCCCCCTTTTCAACGGCCAAAACGGCCTACGACCCGCCCGCGCCATGGGCTACATCGGCGTCTCCCTCATCCTCGCCTCTGTTGTCTGGGTCATCGTCGCGCCCCCGCCATGGATACACCCCTTCATGCCGCCCTTCCTCCTGGCATGGCAGCACCCAAAGGCCCCGCCCGCTCTGCCGCCCTCGCAACGACCGAAGTCCGAGCCCCCAACGCCGGGAAGCGATGACTCGACGAAGCAGAACCGCCACGCGCCCGAGCCCTCGAAGGACGAGCACAAGCAGCGACAGCAGACGCCCCCCCGCGATGCCCCTTTGAAGCCGGCCCTCAATATCCCCGGGGACCATCCCGTTGCCGCGCCCCCGTCCCTCAAGACCGACCCGGACCGCGCCGCGATGCCTCCGCCCCCTCCTCCGCCAGTCATCCGCCGCTCGTCCCCGACTCCCGCACCTCCTCCCCCCATCCTCTTCGACCCCGAATCTGAAGAGCAAACGACACCCAAAGCCAAGCCCCACGTATCCGCGCCGCCCGTCCCGTCCTTCAACCTCGAGGAACCATCCCAAGCGCCGCCACCGTCTTTGTCCCCTGCCAGTACCGCCGCGGCCCCGGGCAGAGGAAGCATGCCCCCGCCCCCGGCGCCCTCCTCCAACGTCAACATGATGCCGCCACCCGCCGCCCCCCGCGGCCTGGCGGCCCCGCCTCGCCTTGCCGCCTTCCCGGCCCTCAACTCCCCCCAACGCGCACGCGGCCCCGTTCCCAATCGCGCCCCTCCATCCTCCTCCTCCCTTGGCTCATCCCTCGCGCCGCCGCCTACCCACTCGGCCAAGGCCCCAAAGCCCACCCGCAAGGTCATTCTAACCCCGGGCCACTCACCGCTCGACTGGGCGCGCATCTCAGGCCCCAACGCCGACTTGCGCAACCTCCCCGCCGACACCCCCTACCTCAAGGTCACGCCCTCGACCCTCAAGAAGATGACGGGCCGCAAGGGCAAGGACGCCTGGATGGCCCTCGGCGGGAGGGTCTACAACATCACCCCCTACCTGCCCTACCACCCGGCCGGCATCCCCGAGCTACTGAGGGGCGCGGGACGGGACGGCACCAAGCTGTTCGGTGAGATCCACCCCTGGGTCAACTACGAGACCATGCTTTCCGCCTGTCTCGTCGGGCTCTTGGTCGAGGAGGACGAGGGTTCCAAGCCGAGCGCGATGGACGAGATGGACTAAAGGTCTTTCCCTTCCATGGTTTCAAGTCAAATATCTTCGTTTACAGATTCCTAGAGGCATGTACGTACATCCTGCGGGAGCAGTAGCCTTTTTTGTTACTTTGTTCAACGGCCTGAGCCGCCTGCATGCAGATCCGGATATAGAGAGAGAGAGAGAGAGAGAGAGAAAGATACCCCCCCCTACAATAGAAGCAACGCTCAAAAGCGAATGCAGTCATACATCATTATCGGTCATTGTCGAGATGGCTACTCCCCCTCAGCGCCTGCGGCCAAACTTGAACTTGAGCTCATCGTCGCTGTCGTCACTATCTGCAACTTCGATGGGCTTCCGGGTCGCTCGAGCTTTCTTCGCCGGGGGCTCCTTGGCCGGCGCGGCGGGCGCCGCCCTCTTTGCCCGCGTCTGTCTCTGCGACTGAGTCTGGGTCGTGTTCTGCGACTGTGTTGCCGTCGCCGCCGCGCGGGTACTCCTCGCCCGGGGCGCCGGTGTTGGTTCCGGTTCCGGTTCGGACTCGGGCTCGGGCTCGGGTTCGGGCCCCGGTTCAGGCTCAGGCTCAGGCTCCTCATCGGGCATCGCCTGATCCTCTTCCTCCTCGCTGTCGTCGCTGAGGACGATGCGTTGCTGTCGCGACGCCGGTCGAGAAGCCGGCGACGCGGCAGACTCGGTTGTGTTCGTCCCGCTCTTCTGGATCTCACTACCTTTCTTCTTGCTTTGGCTGTCTTCGAGCCAGTAATCGTCCCCGATGCCGAACTCCTTTGTCTTGACATGTGCCAGGGGCACAATGACCTTCTGTGGTGGACGCCCTGTAACTTCGCCGCGCGTCCTGAAGCGCTTGAAGTTCTTCCGCCCGTTCCACCGTGGATCCCACCTGCTGTTCTCGGCGTCTTGGTCGTGACTATTGTTGGCCGTTGGTTGACGGATGGGCATCTCCTCAACAATGTGCAGTCGACGGATTTCGCTCAGGTCTACGTCGTCGGGTAGATTGGCGAGGTCCTCCTTTTCTGCCTTGACGCGAGCCTCCATTTCCTCACGTTGTTGGCGAGCGACATCGAGGACGTCAATCTCCTTCTTAATCTTCTTCCCTTTGGACGCGGCCTTGGGATCGGGGGCTATCCTAGCCTCGGGGGACTTATGGCGAGGGACAGCTTCCTCGCCAGCAGCAATCCGTCGGCGTTTCACCGCCGCAGCAGTCGGGATGATATCTTCGATGCTGTCGTCTTGGGCAGCGGGGCGCTTCCTTCGAGTTGATTTATTCGTCGTCTCGTTTGATGATTCTGCAATTTCCTCCGGCGGAGGCACTTCTTGGGACACGAACAGCCCTTCCTCCGGTTCGTCGTTTGCTGAGACGTTGGGCGGAGCGCTTTCAGTCACCGGGGGGGTCATGGCTTCCTCTTCGTCATCATCGGCGTCGAATCCCGCAAATCGTCTTGTTGCTGCTCTCCGTACTCGGCTCTTAGAAGCAACCGTCTTGGAACCTAAAGATGATTCTTGGGTATTCTGAGAGACGTTTGGCTGATCAATGTCCATCGAGTTAAGATCCGCGTTCGCCTGTTGTTGGGGCGCCGTGTCCGAGGGTACTTGTGTAGGATCGACCTCCAGAGGCCGACGCAGAATGCCAGCATCGTTGATAAGGATAGCCTCGAGGAATTCGTTCTGCTCGATGGGTCGATGGTCCAAGCGGAGGGAGACCTGAGTGAAGAAATCGGCGTACCAATCTACCGAGTCGCCTTTGCTGGGGATGAAACGGACAACAACCACACCTCGTCCTTCGCTTCCGTCTTCAAAGGAGCCGAGGCCCTTTTCACCAGCTTCTGTTTTTACGTAGAGGATGAAATCGTCGACTGTTGTTGAGTTTGGTTCTACATTGGTGTAGAGAGCTTTACCCTTGCCATTGGTGATGGGTGCCAACAGCGTATTAAATTGCCCCTTGTCGTAAAAGATGAAAGTGTACCCGTGGAAGATTTCCTGGCGGGTCTCGTTCGGTGCATACGTAGATGGCGGCCGCTCTACAGGCTCGCCGCCACGAGGAGGCAGGTGGCTCAATGGATCTGGCCAGCTCGCGTCAAAATCATCTTCCAAGGCAGAGGTAGCTGTGTCATTCCCGTCGGTAGAGGGTGTTGCTGCTGCGACAATCGCATCGACGAACGAGTCGGTGACAATGTACCTTCCGTTGATGAGAGCTTGTAAGCCTTTGGAAGTGTTTCTCTTTTTTGTGACAACGTGAGTCGTGTGCTGGATGTTGTAGTCGGCCGCCAACTTGACATCGAACTGCTCGAGCTCGGCACGCAGGCGGGAAAAGGGGTCGGCTTGGAGCTCCCGGCTCGAGAAGCTGAATGTGAGCACTACAGGGTGCCATGAGAGACTAGCATAGCAGGCCGTCAGTGTGAGGTTCCCCATGAATTACAACGGTAGTCCCGTACCGGAACATGTCAGGGCAGCCACCCATCTTAATCTCGGCCGCAGGTTCGGTGATGACATGCTTCTCGCCCTTGTATTTGTGTCCATCGACAGTCGTGCCGGTCTTTGTACCCAAGTCTTCGATCATGACCGCCGACCGGCTTGATAGATGTTGCTTTGCAGCCTGTTAGCGATTGGGCGCTTTTCCGTTGGTGCGCGGGGCCATACGCTTGCGCCATCAGGCACCGTGCCGACCTCAATCGTGAGATGTTTGCGCGAGATGGTCTTGTGGGAGATGGCAAGTTGTCCCGCTGCGTCTGTCAGCGATATGGTTCGGTAATCGTCGTGGATAGATTGCGCATACGTTCAGAAGCTGTCCGGCCAAAGAGGTATCGCTTTCCAGGCCGGAGCCAGAGTCGCCTGCCTGTGTTCAATCGCGTCAGCCGTTTGTCACGTTCTGCTTTTTGTGGGAGGTTATGGATGGTTATACCCTGAAACACATCGCCGTCCGTCTCCAAGAGCCACATCGCGGTTTGCTCCTTTTGCCAGCTAGAGCAGTCCGCAGATTTCTGCGCAGTTGGTTGTCGCGACGGGAGTGAGTTTGTGGTGGGGAAGTTGGACGGCGTGCCCGCGTCCCAAGCAGGGCGGGAAAGTGACGCCGTGTCACGTGCCCACTTCCAGGCAGCAACTCCCTTCTCATTTTTTGTCTTCCAGGTTTCCTCCACCCTTTTCTTAGGATGTAGATGTTTGCCAAAAATAGAATTCAGGTATGTGAAACTTCATATAAGTAGCAACTGTCCTCGTGACTGTCATATGGCATGTTGTAATAGGCAACTGTTTGGTCTCAATATTACATGGGGGACTCTACTGCCATACCAAGGGGAAGCAGGCCGCACTCGGAGGAATCTTAAGCCATGGTTTCAATGCAATGAATGTCCTCACTATTGAATTTTCTTTTACTGCTTGGCCGTTCTACTCGCTGGCGTTATTGCCTTGCCGCCGTCGCTCACTATGACACCCAGAATCCAGCAGTTGACGAGGAAGAACCCCACGGATGACACGAATAGGCCCGGAAAGAAAGTGCTAACCCCCAAGAACTCGAGTTGGAATCCTTTCTGCAACCAAGCTGCCTGGGACACAATCCACAAGGCCAGTGCGGTAACTCCCAGTTTGGGGTCCTCGAGGAACGAGGAGTTGGGAAGGTAGATGGGCAAGAAAACCATGTACCAGAGGAAGTACTGCTTTGACGTCAGAGATGAAATGCAAGCCTTTCGGGGACTGCATATCCTTACCTGGCTGGTGCAGACCTTGTTGAAGGTCACAAAGGCGAACGTCTGAGCCATCATAGAGGTTGCGAGGTCTTTTTTGGCCAGGACAAGCGGGATGAGGACGGTTGACAGAAGGATCTGGGGGAGGAACGCAACAGACTCGATACGGATGGCCGCCGTCGACGGAAACGCCGAGGTCAGATACAAGAGAATGTTGTACGGGCTGAAGTTGTGGCGGTGGTCAATTCTTGTGACGTGATGGAAGTATGTATGCACCAAGAATGGCGTCCCGTATCTGGGCCGATGGTCAGCTCAACTCAAGATTGCGCGCCCACAACCACTTACATGGAGTACATGACGATGTTCAGACTCATGAAGGTCGCCAGGCTGACGACGGCCAGCTTGATCCTCTCCGGACTCAAGAAATTTGAGACAGCTTTGACCAGAGTCTTCCCATGGGTACCAGAGCTCCTCCTGCCGAGAGTCTCATCATCCATCCACCACACAATGGCCGGTGCGTAAATGAAGGGATAGATCTTGAAGTGAACCCCAAAGCCAAGGAGTAATCCGGCAAACGGAATTCGCCTCTCCAGCACAGCCCAGAGAAGTGCCATAACCGTCACGCCAAGCAAGCCTTCGGAGCTTCCTCGCGTGCTGATCGTCGCGACCATGGGGTTCAGTAGCCAGATGCTGGCGAACTTCAACGCTCTCGCCTGGCCCACTCCTCGTCTCTCCAGGATGCGCACGATGTAATACCCGGCCAGCAGGTCGGCAGCAGCGAATACGAACTTCCCAAACGCGAACCAAGCCTGCGACGACGCCGTGGGGACGAGCATCCACGCCAGAAGAGGGGTGTAGCGATAGGTCTCACGGTCATAGGGCGAGCGCCCCTGTGCGGTGAAGCGAGCCGCGTCTGTGAAGACCAGGTAGTCGATATCGGTGTACTTGACCGCCGAGTGGGCATCCTGCCAGAGTCCGTAGTAGAGCATTGCCACGCGGAGCACCGCGGCGGTCGTAAAGAGCGGCACGGGCCGGAAGAGGGCGTCGAGGCCAGCCATGTTGGAACGGAGCGATGATTCTTGCTGCGGCCCAAAATGCCAACCGATTTTCGTATCTCTGGTTGGATCGATTGGTGCAAAAGACCATTGGATCCCCTTTCAACACCAACAATGCCGCGTTGCGATGATTGTTGGAGGGTTTACAGTGTACTAAGGTATGTATGTAGCCTCCATGATTGATAGCTGGGATGGGAAATTTGAGTGACGTGGGCAGAACCGGCAGAGCCCCTGGCTGTTGAGGGAGCTGGAGTGTGCTGGATCCACACCCAGGGTGCTGCGTCTACAGAAGCACCCCCCACTAAATTCAATTCTGACCCTGCATCTCACACCAACACCAACATCGCTCAGTGACTTCATCGCGGGTCTCACTCACCCTTCGTCAACCCCGGCCTGCCACATCAAACCTAGGATGTCTAAGAGAGATCGCGACGGCAACATGCGGGCCTACGAACCCAAGCAGAAGCCGGCGGCCCCCGAGTCGCAGTTCACCCCCATGTTCATGAACTTTCGCAATGAGCTCGACCAGCACCACGATCGGAGGGAACGCGTTATCAAAGCTTCGAGAGACGTCACAGCCTTGAGCAAGAAGATGTGAGAATGTGCCGCCCCATCTTCACTTGGGCTTGGCTAACACGAAATCAGCATTTTTACCTGCCAAAGGTGATATTCAATCCACGGTCTCTTGATCGACCCAAGACTCTAGACAAGAAGGCCCCAGTGTCAATTACTGACTCTCGGCAGGGTTAACAAGCTGGGCGACCTCCCCAACTTCGCAACTAAGGAAATCGCCACCCGCATGGAGGAGATCAAGAACCACCTCACCGCGATCGAGTCCGACATTCAGGGCATCAACCGCTACCGCTACGCCTACTCCCTCCGCTGCCTGGAGGAGCTGGTCGAGGCTCTCTCCTTTTCCCACTACCTCCGGACCCAGACCCTCATCAGCCCCGAAGAGACGGCCGCCGCGGTGCCGGCTAACGTCTCCATTACCGAGAACGACTACATGTACGGCCTCTTCGACCTATTTGGCGAGATGATGCGCTTCGCCACCGTCACCACCGCCCAGACGGGCCAGTTGGCCGGTATTGAGGGCCGCAACATCCTGCAGGACATTCACGAGCTGAGCAGTTGCTTCGAGATCCTCCCGGAGATCCCGACAAAGGACTTCAGGGGCAAGATGGAGGTCATGCGGCAGTCGGTGCGCAAGGTGGAGAAGCTGGGCTATGGGTTAGCCATCCGGGGCACGGAACGGCCCAAGGGCTGGGTGCCCGACATGAAGGAGGACTTTGACCCTTCTTCATTAGATTGAAGATTTCGTTCGATGCTATCTATCATACGAGGAGCAACACGATGTCTCGGGAGCGCGCAACAAAGGGCGGCAAGAGGAGGTCTTTGTTAAAAAGGAACGTGGGACATCAAACCACGTTGTTGTTTATTGTTGTTCCTACCGCCTGTCCGCACACTGGCCTACGATGAAATCTGACAGCATCTACGAAACTCTTTTCTTCAACCATTAGCGCAGTTGAGAATGGGTTCAAATCACTTCTAAGTTCTCAGTTGAGTATCAAAAAACCGCTTGTGAAATGCCCCCCTCCCCCGAAAGTCAATCGAACGGCGTCTATAAAAGCCAGCTTCATCCGTGTCAGTGTTCCTTTATTTTTGTAGTTATCACTATCGTTCTCAACAACCTTTCTCAGCATCTTTTCTGAACGCCGATTCAACCACCTCCTCTCAACATCCAATCTCGGCAGTCTTACTGCGTCAAGCTTAGTTCATTTTACCATGTCCGTCTCGATGGTCCTCGCTCGTCTTTTGACGCTCGCGCTTCTCGCCTATCTTTTTCTACTTTGCTTGAACTGCTCCGGTTTGCTGCTCTACGTTCTCTCGTTCTTCTCCGTCTACTACTTCCTCTACTGGCTCAAGCGTTGCTTCTCCTACTTCTTTTCATTCTGGCTTAACTGCGTCGGCTTCTTCTCCTCCGTCGTCTTTTGCTTGGTTTTCAGTTGGTGTACTGTCATCTTCCTCCTCCCTCTAGTCTCCGACCCTGCCTACTCCTACAAGCACCACGGTCCTCTGTGGCCGGCATTGTCTGAGAAGGGTCAGCGGGCTGTGTAAAGGTAAGACTGTTCCGGTATCTCTATACTATTGATTGCGGTAAAATAACGCTATTTTGTCCAGCACCGTGGTTTTTTCGCCGGTTTGTGACAACATCGCGTCTCGGAACGACCACTTCGATCATCATGGCCCATGGGACGGGGATGTGAGGGCCGCGTGTGAGTGTCCCTTCCGAGGTGCTATTACCATCTTGCCGACGGACAGATCCCGTCTCGAACTGTTATACAACAACTTTGGTCCTACTCGACAATACGACATGGATTTGAATGGAGTCATCGACCGTTCGCATGAAGTCACAAGGAAATTCAGACGCTTCCAGTCGTTGAGTTGTCTGAACTCGACATAAAGCTCTTTTGTCGGACTCGACAATAAGTGGTGGGATAAACGGCCTGTACTGTTGGACAGAGTCCGCACTTTCTTTATCTATGCTGTTGATGGGTATTTTCTTGTCATTTTCGTCATGTTTTTGGGTCGCTGTTATTCTAAAAACGCTGCCGGTTGCAAGATAATAGATTTCTTTTTGTGTATGTATAGACATAAAAATACCCGACCCATAGGGACCCATAGGTACCCATAGATTTAGGTTAGGTATTTTTCTAACCTATAGGTATAGGTATTTAGGTATTTCGGTATTTTTTTTTAGGTATAGGTTAAAGAATTCCCTATACCTATACGCTAAGGCTAATATAGGTATTTTAGGTTATATATAATTTTATTCCAAAGTATCCTAGAATTTTAAGATGAAAATAATAGATAGTTAACTTTAGATTATAGCTATTAATACTTCCTTAAAGTGCTATCTACCCTATGTCTAAACTATCCTAAAGCCCCTTCTAGGGCATCTATGTAACATCTATTACACATTAAGTATACATCCTAGAAACATCTTATTAGCATCTAGAGATATAGTAAAGACATAGAATATACATACTTTAACACTCTTAGATCTTATTAGGGAGTCTACCCTAGGGAGAAGACTCCTACTAGCTAGTATTAGCCTTCTTATAGTAGATAACGCGCTTCTTTAAAAGGTAAGTAATCTAGCTAGAGATTCTATTAGCCTTATATACATTATAGTAGATTTAGTAAACTAAAAATGGTTATTATAAATAATTATTATAATTTATAGGAGGACTTACTATTACTAAGATTAGATCTCTAGGCTAAACTAATACTATTACTAATAGTATAGAGCTACTTAATAAGCTCTAAATCCTTCTATATAATTATACCGCAGCTAGTATAGAGAGTAGTAAGATTAACTACTACATTATGTTAGTAATATTAAGTAAAAGGGAAATATATATACACTCTTAAAAATAGTAACTATTAAAGTCTCTATAGACTCCTAGAAAGCGTTAATTACTAACTTAGAGAAGCGTAAGTCTAGTATGTAGATATTACTAATTTTATAGGCGACTTACGCTAGAATAAGGC
>PUHP01000452.1:8031-26731 GCA_006783085.1 Colletotrichum shisoi
CTTTACGTATTAAAGTAAAAAAGGCTACCTTAAAGGTAGGAAAGAAGTTATCCTTAGTAATATACGTAATCTACATCTATATTATTTTCTTAATTTCCTTGCTATACGACGCCTTTGGTAGACTAAAACAGCTAATATTAAGAGGCTAGAGCTTATAAGATAAATAGGGAGGTATATAAAGAGTAATAATACTATATTCCTTATAGTAATTATTAAACTTAGTAGACTTGTGGCTGTTGTGGCTATTAAAGATTAGGAGCTGCTTAACACCCTTTGTATAAGACTTTATATACTTTTTAAAATGCTGTAGCTAATCTAGGCTAATCTTATTTGTAGTCTATCTATTTTCGCTAGGGTAGATGCGCTATTAGGGTAGGAATTAGCTATTAGTATACTACAAGAGGAGGTAATATTTACCCTTAATAATAACGTATAGAGGTAGCGCCTAGCCANTAGTCTATCTATTTTCGCTAGGGTAGATGCGCTATTAGGGTAGGAATTAGCTATTAGTATACTACAAGAGGAGGTAATATTTGCCCTTAATAATAACGTATAGAGGTAGCGCCTAGCCATCTACATATACGCCCTAAATAACAGAAACCTATTTGTAATTGCTAGGCTGCTTTATATAAGGCCTTCTACAGCAATTAGAGGTTGTAACAACCTTTGCATACAATAGCATTCCTATTAAGAAGCCTATTTTATTAAAATTATAGATATTGTTATTGTAGATTCTATACTTTGCGATTATGTTTTATATAAGGGTAAACCAGGCCTATACAATTGCAGGATCCTCAGCTAATGCCCTCTAATAGTTAATTCTACGTTGAAAATGCATCTTTAGTTGTAGTTAGCGTTATACAAAGTTTTCTGCCCATTGGGGTCTAATACGCGTTGCGTTGCGTTTGTCAAGGAGGCAATCAGCTATATCTCATACGTCGTTAAGTTGCAGTAGAAATCCTTAATTAATTAGGTTAATAACTTATTTAAGAATCACTATTTCTTCTAGCTTAGTTATCTTCATTGATTTTGTATGAGTCTTGTGGTGTGGTAATTATCTAGCGCGTCGGTGTCGAAGTGTTGTTCTTAGGATGTTGTAGATAGAGGCTGCTTTTCGTACAGATAGTTTTAGGTCTTTTTTAATAGCTTTAATTGCAAGG
The DNA here is from genome assembly GCA_006783085.1 of Colletotrichum shisoi. Lineage (NCBI taxonomy): Eukaryota > Fungi > Ascomycota > Sordariomycetes > Glomerellales > Glomerellaceae > Colletotrichum > Colletotrichum shisoi. The sequence goes on from PUHP01000452.1 coordinate 9,192, forward strand.
ATAATACGACTTTCATTTAAAGAAGAACTCATTATCGTACGTAGAGGAATATTAGTGTAAAGTTGAAGTTTGAGGAGGAAGGAGGAAGTGGGCCACTTGCTATGATGGGCCACTTGCTATGCATGTACGTTATTAATATTGTTGTCTTTTTAGTTTAATATTGTAGTTGCAGTTCTGTATTTCACTTGCTTGTCTATTTCACTCGCTTATTATGCACATTAATTACAAATTAATAGTTTCTTAATAAGTCTAAAGGCTAAAGGTTACTTTCATAAAGAAATAGATTTAGTCAGTTACAGATTGAATACTCAGTACTCAGAGCTCAGGAGGAGAAAGAATAAAGGCGGCTTACTATCGGCTTCAGACTCCTAAACATTTCCCTTGTCACCCTTCGGCGTTTTTCTTTAAGATTATTGGAGTCAAGGCTTCAGGCTTCTGCATATGCGGCGACACCCATGTCTTTAGTATTGGCAATCATGTCATGTTTGGGTTCCGAAGAACAGGCATTGTTAGGATTGGCACAGGGCTCAATGACTGCTCTCTGCTTTCTTTGGGTGGCATAAGACATGATGGTTGTCGATACAAAGACCTGAGCAGACCTGAAATGTACATTTTTCACAACCTAGTTGGCATCCGTCAAGCCATTCTCAAACTTCTGTCTCTTCTTATACCAGAACAGAAAGCGTACCCAAAAGGATTGGATGTCAAGAAAGCCCTGACAGTAATTCTGGAGTCCCGCAGTTCCCTTTATCCAGACACATCTACAGATGCATATTAGTATGTCTTTGTGTACATGGTAATGTGACTTACCAAATCCCATTTATCCGACGGAGTGTTGGTTTCGCAGTACCTTGCCCTCATCCTTCCTTTGAAGAGTTTGCAATTAGATATTGTGTCTTCTTGGCTAAATTCACCACCGATTGTACAACTAATAGCATGTTAGTAAACTAAACCTTACACAATGCAAGAGTTGGGAATAGTATACCGGCAAACGCGAGCAGCTAGTGCAGTGCTAACAAAGACAAAAAGTAAAGTAAGAGACTTCATCTAGAGGGATAGAGATGCAGTGTAAGTTGATGGGATAACGAAACAGTACTGGCTTGACTCCTATGTTCAGGAGCAGGTAAGACTCTGTTATATAGTATACACGTTGGGTTAAGGTTTATAGAAATTGTAGCTTTTTGCAAAACAAACTAAATTAGATTTAGTAACAAACTATGCATTACGTATTAGAGGCAGTAATATAGGCTTCGTAATTACATAATACACAGCATGACAGGGGGCTAATGAGCGCCACACTAACAAGATTGTCAAACTAACGGGAACGCCGAAATGTTGAAAACGTCAAATTAGCGGCCGAATGAGCGGGAAAGCCAAATTAGCGGCCGAGCCAACGGGAACGCCAAATTAGCGGCCGAGCCAACGGGAACGCCAAATTAATGGGAATGCTGAACTTAACACGGTTAATATTGGCCTGTATTTAGTTCAGGAGCTCCTCAAACTAGTCTGACATCTTAGCCTTTAGGGTTAGCTTAGCTCAGGGTTAGCTTAGGGCTAGGGTTCAAGTTGCCAATGAGCGTGAACGGTCCGACGGCTACTCACGCCGATGCAGGATACAGGCACCCAGTGACGTCGACAAGGAGCATGGGACCGGTGCCGGATGCCGCGCGCGTCAATTACGGTATGAGCGCGCACGGGTTTGCCACCACCGTCCTTTTCTCTATCGCCACGGGAAGAGCCATATATGGGCTGGAAACAGGCTACTTGATCGTACTAGAGCCGTGGGGTCGGTCCGTTTGGACTTCTACGACGGCTTGAGATTGGGGTTGTACGGGGTAAGCTTCGAACCATTTGAGCAGCCAAGACTAGGTAGTTTGAACTCCGCCGCCAGCCAACGTTGCGCTTCGAATGCGGACGACGCCGTCAACTTGATCTGGGACCCGACAGACAGCCGCCGAGGTCCACAACAAGCCCTCGCGTCTGCGGGCACGAGGTCATTCCGGCCATGGCTCCCGTCGAACGCGGCAAACTCCCCGCGCCCGTAGGCGTAACAACTGACTTGGGCTTTCGGTCTTTCCGGCAGGTCCGCGACAACCAGCGGGGGAGTCTTTGGAGGACAAGCTCTCCAAATACAATCACCGCCCAGGTCACGTTATCACTCCATGATTCTGCGTGCGCGACTGGGCGACCTGTCCATCTCTCCCAGTAGTGGCGAGGACGGTGGGCTCTGCGGCGTTCGCGGCTAGAGCATCTGCGTGGACAACAAACCATTGACTACCACCTGCGAATTGCCAATGTATATAAGCGTGTGCCTCTCGACTAAGCAGAGAGAATACTCTACTTAGGCCGCTGGCATGTGTTGGGTCCTTTGCCTTATTCTTTTGGAAACAGTACCTAAGCTGCTTTTATCGTACGTGCGCTAGGCAATCGTTTGCCAATATTGATGCGTCGAGAGGAGTTCTATGGAGTGCTAAAATAAGAGGACTTGCTTCATCTCATGAAAACCAGGCGGTGAGTTATTGAAACCGGAATGGCGATTCGAAATCGGAGATTTCCCTTCCGGCAGGTTCCGGCAGTAAACAGCCGGTTCCCCGACATGCCTGTGAAGTGTTGTCAAGCTCCAGCCACAGTAATCGCAGGACGTCGTCTCTGCGCCCTACGACGTCTGCAGAGATGGGCGAAAAACTCGTCCCTATTCCGAGAAGGAGGTCATCGGATCGTCGGAACCTAATTAAAGACCTTCGAGATTTGCATGTCGGGGGTTTGTCCACCTACCCACTATTCAAGATTCGTTTCTTCAGACCTGCCGAACCTCAAAACCGCTTGACCGTCAGCCATTGCACCAGACCCCATGTATTTCTCTCTCCGGACTTCGCCAATGGTGCTGTGACTTGGCGTTGCCCGCAGGTTTCCACTGGCTGGAAATGGCCGGGACCCTAGCGTATCTTAAGTAGCTTGCCTCAGGCTATACAGCGGTGGGTCTAGGCCTCAGTAGATAAATTTGCGCTAATGGACTCATATGGAGCGGACCCTGGGTTTATAAATGGCGCAAATTGCGTGCAGAATGAATGTCTCCCGTCTTCTTGCTATCTGGCCTGTTTGGGGGTGCGTCGACAATAAGGCGTAGTCCGCCACCTATGCTATGCTCTGTTGTTGGTTTTGAGTTTCGGCTTCGCGGGTCCCCCACCCCGGGCCTGCCGCCGCAGTGACGCCTGTGGGTCTGATCAAGCACGAAAAGTGACAAAATCCTTGCATGCTTCTATGCGAGTCATGGACATAACCCATCCAGAATGGTCTGACTGTACTTAAACAGGCCAGCCTGTCATTTCCACCTGGCCCTAGCTCTGTAACAGTTATTAGGATAGCATTAGGCCCACAAGCCTGTAGTGATTCCATCCACTCTTTAGTACGAATAGACACTCTTTTCTGCTCACTCATATATACATATTCCGCTGGCCACCCTGACAAACCGTCAGGGTGCGTGTTTTGTTTAAAACCCAGGCTCCAGTCCCGGCCATGGAGCCAGTCATGAGTTCCGGTCGAAGCGGGATTATGTCTTGTGTCTACCTGTTATCACAGATCTTAAACCCACCCACTTGCGTCAATCTAATAAGTTTTACTCTAAGTAATGCCTGGTTGAGTTGGCGGACATCTCCGGTCCTTGGTGTGTCATGCCAAGATTAGTAATTAACATACATATTCCATGCCTTGCTGTGCGCTCTCTTAAACCGTGATGATGCAATTTGAGCCTAGTCAAATCTAAACTCTAGGTCGTGGTCTCCAGACCCCTGATCAGTCGGTCGAATCACAATCTGGGATATGCGCTTCCCGACGCCATATTCGTCCAAGAGCTTCGCGGTTCCACCAAAGAAAGGCGTGTCCTTAAGCAACTCCCACGCTTCTCCCTTAACCCCAGTGTCGCCGGAATTCAGAATTACTGTTTCATTTTCTTCCTCATCAAGCTTTTCATACACCTTCCGAATTTGCCTGGCTGTTTTCTTGTTGATAATGCCTTTACGTCGCACAGCGGTCAAATCACTGCGCCTGACGTCTGGCTGTATGTCCCACAACTCCATCTGAATATCGCGTAACTTCAGTCTTTCGCCCTCACCTCTTTCTTCCCGACCATTGTAAGCTTCGTAGACAGTGATAATATAGTCGGATGTATCGATTCCAATGATGTCGACGGGATCATCACCATCATCATAGGAATCAGTGTGTATATAATAGCGTCCATTGCGGTAGGAAAGCCTATATCCTTTTCGCTCCTAAGTCGATGATGTGTCAGTAATGTATCTTACATCTGTGCTATGATATGGTCTGGCACATACAAGATACTAAGGCATGTTAGCTTGATGTCTTGTTTGCGAGCTATAAGGAATTGAGAGACTATGACTATAGTTAAAAAAAATGTTTTGCTTACATCGCTGTCAGTAGGAAGTTGACAAAGACACAGCTGCCGAAACAGAAGGATAGACAATATTAACCCACCCACCCTGCTAACGAACCACCCCCACATCAGAACCACCTTAAAAACGCTGTATTCCTACTATAAATTACTATCTTTCTAGACTTAATAAAAGTATTTAGTTATAAAGCTAAATTAGTATAAAAAGTTTTATACTAAACTTAAATAATTATACTACAATAAAATAAGGTAGTTTTTAGTTTTAGTTTATATAATATATAAAAACATAAGTAATAACTTATAAAGTAGGATTTACTAAGAAACTCTTAGTAATTTCTAAAAACAAGACAGCTTTAAAAACTATATATATAAAGCTATTAAAAATATAAAAAAAATATAAAATTACTTCTTATAGTATATATAACTATTTATGTATACTTTTTACTGTATTTATATAGCATATAAGAAGTTAGTACTTTCTTATATAGAGATAAATATATTAAAACTATACTTTTTAAAATATTTTAAATAGTTTTAAAATATACTTTTAATTTAAATGTAATATTTAGCTTTACTACTATTTACTATTACTTTATAAGTATTTAAACTTAGTACTTCATATAAGCTTAAAAAATACTATATTTAAATTTTTTTTTAGTAGTATTATTTTTAAAATTCTATTATATAGTATTAGTTAATAGTATACTATATATACTTACTAGTAGTTAAGTTTTATACTTAATATATATAGAAAGTATTTTAGATTTTAAATAAGTCTTTATTATATATATATGAAGCTAGTTTCTATTTATAAAATTAGTATTTAAAAAAATAACTTAAGTTTATAATTATACTACTTACTAATAATAAAAGATTATATAAAAGAAGTATTACTAGATAAAAGCCTAACTACTAAAGTATTTTAGAAGGTATTTAAAAGTTTTAAAAACTTTACTATTATAGTAACATAGTAATAAATAAAATATAGTACTCTTTATTAAAAAATCTGTTTTTAAAAAGTATTATTTAAGCTTAGTAAGTAAACTATAATTATAAAAAGTCTATTTTATATAAGCTTTTTAGTATATTAGCTACTATACCTTAATTAGCTTTAGTTAGGGAGAAATAAGTAATAAAGTAGTAAGATAGTAATGGTTCGGATGTGGGGGTGGTTCGTAAGTAGGGTAGGTAGGTTAATAGGCCCAGTTTGAACTGCATAGTAATGCTCGGAGCAAACAACCGGGGAAAATAGAACGAGAGATACTGGAGAATTCCTTCTGGAACGAAGCGCTATCGAATGAGGTAGTGCCGCAGAGAAATCAGCGAGTCGGTTTAAGTATTATATATTAGAGGAACTGCACTATCTCCAATCAATCATCCACTTGGAAGCTTTTTACCCGGAGAAAGTCTGTTACTGATGAGTTTTCTGTCCATTCATCAGGCCCACTGATGTCACCTCGCCCGGATATTACCGTGATAAGTCTGCCTAGGGTTGGGGCTTCTAAAACTCTAGCGCGCTAAAAAGCCACAGTCGTGGTTCTGTAAACTAGAAAACTGCCAGGATGTGCCTACAGAGCCCCATTACTATCACAAGATTTATTATCAGTGTATCGTTAGCATTAGTTTTCAACTTTTTTTAAAAAACGCAGTAACTATGCAATGTAGGGAACTTAGCCTCTAGTGAGCATACTAGATGCTGCTTGAAAAAGCAGTAGGACGATGTGGTAGACCCCCTTGTGGTGTCTGGTGTTAGTAGGAAGGGCGGGGGGTGGCGCAGTACGTCGCGCGCGGTCGAAACTGCAGTTGGATAGTACTAAGAAAAATTTTTATTAGTACTCTTAAACCTACAAACAGACTACGCAATTAACAACTACTATACCGCCTACGCTATCTCTAAAGCTAATAAGCTACTAAGGGGATACTAGCGTAAGAAAACTATCTAACTTAATATTAGCTAACGTTAATGAAGAGATAGGATACCCTCTAGCCTATCCAGCTCTAAGCTTAGGTGGCAGACGAGTTGAGCATTATAAGGCATTAGCGCGTCTCCTAGCGAGGGCTTAGAACAAGCCTATATGCTTTGTTAAGCGTAATAGAAGTTGTTAAGACTAATGGGTTGATATGGTGTTAGCAGACTTGTTAAGCTTTGAGTATAGGAAAAGCAGCCGGACTAATCCTGAGGATATAGCGTACTGCAATTGAATACTATACGGCGGATATGGGTTGGGTTAGTGGACGGAGTGTGAGTAGTTGTGCTGGCGCGGCGGCTGCTCTGCGCCTCTGCTCTGTAAGACATGGTTGGCTGCAATTTGGAGACAAGTCGCAGTAACAGGAAGCTGGACCTGGGGCTGCGCCTGGGGTTTCCAGTGGGCCGTAGCACTGTAGTCGTGACTAGAAGGCAGCAGGGGAGCTACGTTCTTAGTTTATAAGTCAACATACCCACTTTCCGGCCACCCCCCCATTCCGGCCACCCAAAAATGAAGCCATCTACACCATACCCACCAACTTCAATTAATTATTAACGTTGTCTACCTATAACAACAATACAGCTTTCTGCTTTACTAGGGTATTTAGAGTCGCTAGATTCAGCTGTCACATCCTCTTTTTTACCAGCCTTAACCTGCGCCTTCTACAAATCTGAGATAGTGGCGAACTTGGTGTTAGGATCTAGCTGGACTGCCTTTCTCTTCCTAACTGCAGTATTAGTGACTTAGGCCTAGAGAAGCTCCAGCTTTTGCTAGGTAGTTGCTAGCTTATATACCTACTCACTAAAGCCTTTTTTTACCTTCTAGAATAGAAGGCGTTAAGTAGAGGCATTACTATCCAGCTCTATAAATAGCTTCAGTTAGCTAGCTAGATCCTACATCTTCCTTGGCGTCGTCCATGCCACTACAGATAACGCAGATGCCTATCCTTTAGCTTCCTTGCTTCCAGCCTTCCCTTTGCTACCTCCAGACTGCTCTTTGCAGGCCTGATCTGCTGGCCTTGGTGTTGATAGGAGCAGTAGTAAGCTCATAAGGGGTTTTGCCATAGAGACAGGCCATAGGCTAGTCTATTTCCATCCACTTCTAATATTCTTTATTATTAAGCCTGCTAGACAAGCCTTTTAATAACAGCTAAGGAAGCTCCTCTTACCTACAATAGTAAAGTTATTCTAGTAACTAAGATAGCTAAGCTCCTTCCTATAGGCTACCTTAACAGGGCTGAAGACTAACTAGTTAAGTGGCTGGAGGACATGGGAGGTATGTAGTAGTAGGAATAATAGATAGATGTTATTAATATAGTAGAGCTACATAAATTCTATTGTTATATAACTCCTATAGCTATTAACAACTAGTAGTCTAGCCTCCTCCTTGCTCTAAGGAATAGTCTAGGGGATGAAGACCTTCTGTAGCTATTTAACTGTAGTGTTATCTGTAGTCTATCTATTCTCTATTGCTGTAAACTACTAGCCTTTATAAGGGTTAAGATCTAGAGGAAACTACTGCTGCTAGACTATCTTGCCCTTATATATAATAAGGGGATGAAGTCTATAGCCTAAGGTAGAGATATACTTAGTAATAGATACCTATACCTTTAACCTAGGCTGTTTCTTACAAACAGACTTCGTCTTAGCTATACCTAGTACTAGCCTATTAGATCCCTAACCCTCAAGGATACTAGTCTTATTTATGTTATACCTATTAGCTAGTTTAATACCCTTAATCTCTGGTATGGCGAGGAGTTTGAACCATTCCCTGATGACCTCAGTAGATGCCCCATTAATGCGTCTGGAGTTAATAGGGCGACTTCTCTGGACCTTGATTGATAGGTTTCTCCTTATAAAGGCTTGTATTTATCCCTTGCCTAGAGGATCTGTGTCCCCTATAGCATAAAGGATCCTTTTTGCGAATACCTTTACTTGCTGATAGGTTAGGGTAAGGCTAAGGGTATGTTAAATCTGTACCTATTAGGCCAGCTTATCCTCCTGACTAATAGAGAGTCTTTGATAGTCTGTAAAGGTAAGTGGCCTTACCTAGGCACCCTTTAATTAATCCTGAAGTGTTGTCCTTGGGATCTTATAGGTAAGGGCAGCCTTCCTTAGGCTGACGCCTTTGGTGTATGCTTTGATGGCTTGATTGATCTTATTTTCGGTACATCCGACTATAAGGTATAGAGAAAGGTGTATGCAAAAAATGAAGGTATTTGGATGAAGGTTGAAAATATTGTGATGGTTAGAAAATAGAGGGCAGTCATGGTGTTGAGGGGAAATGAGGCATTTTTGGGTGGCCGGAATGGGGGGGTGGCCGGAAAGTGGGTATGTTGACTTACCTGGGCCGTTGTGCGGAGGGATAGGGCAGGTATATTAGACGCGCTCCTAGCTCGTACCTGGGCCGCCCTCAGGCGTAGTATCGCCAGTATCTCTGGCATATTAAGATGCTATATCTCTCCGACACAACGTAGTATTGCCAGCGTAGTAGCCCCTGTACTTGAGACCTGCGGAGACGACACAGTGGCTCGAGAGGACAGAGGCGCATGTTAGTTAGCTTAGAGACTGGAGTGTAGTTGCAGCTGGCTTAAGGTGTAAACTTGGATGACGCAACTGTATGGCCTGTACTGGATACGGGGCGGTACTGTCTCGGCTTTGCCTGGGGCTAAGATACTCCTGTAGGAAGGTCTCCTTGCGGAGCAAAAGGCTAATAGGGTCGTTAAGGCACAGCCACGGCCGGCCGAGTGGCTTCCCGGAAGGAGTGGGTTGTTCGGGGCATACAACGGAGTGTACAAGGAGAGACTACTTCAGAGACTCAAGGCGAGAGGGATCCCGGAAAAGCTGGTGAAGTGGGTCGATGCGTTCTGTTCGCAACGGACAGCAAGCATCCAGGTCAACGGCCGGGACGCAGAGGTCCGCCCCCTGCCTCAAGCTGGGCTACCTCAGGGTTCACCTCTGTCGCCTGTTCTGTTTCTCTTCTTCAACGCCGATTTGGTCCAGCACCAAATCGACGAGAATGGAGGCTCGCTAGCATTCGTAGACGACTATACGGCATGGGTCACCGGACCATCGCGAGAGGCGAACCGACAAGGAATCCAGGCCATCATTGACCGAGCCCTCGACTGGGAACGACGAAGCGGGGCGACATTCGAAACAGACAAGACGGCCATCATACACTTCACCCGTAACTGGCGACAACCGGAAGATTACTCAACCTTCGACATCAAAGGAGACACAGTCAGGCCCAAAGACCGCGTAAAGGTTTTAGGCGTAATCATGGACACCAAACTCCATTTCAAGCAACATATTGCAGAAGCGGCGTTGAAAGGCCTTGAAGCTGTGCTGGAGCTTAGACGACTAAAGGGCCTAGCTCCCTCGACGGCAAGGCAACTCTTTGTGGCGGCGGTAGTACCGACAATGGACTATGCATCGAACGTCTAGAAACACAGGTGTAGAGCAGCCTATATGAAGGTTATTAATAGGGTGTAGAGGATTTAAGCCCAAGCAATCATCAGAACCTTTAATACAGTAGCCACAGCGGTCGCCAAAGCAGAAGCAAGCATACAGTCAGCCTAGGAACGTTTTAAAAGGAAAGCAATCAAGTTCTAGGTGCGTCTCCAGACTCTACCTACAAGCCATCCGCTGCAACGTATTAGACCTCAGAGCTTTAAGAGGCACATCTTGCCTTTCTAAAAGATAGCTACAGCATACCAAGACACACCAGTGGACAGGCTAGAGACTATTGAAGCGTTCCCACAGGCACCGTAGGAAAGCTGAATGCATACGATAGTAGAAGAAGACAGCAACAAGGCAAGCAATGCAATCCAAACCAGGTGGGCCGTGAGGGCTGCAACAGGTAGCTTGGCAAGAAACAATATTGTGGGCTACGGAACAGCAGTACTGCTCCCCCTGTCTCACAGAGGAGGCAGCTCTACGACAACAGCATTAACCACCGTCAGCTCCAGGGAAGAACAAAACCCATATACAGCAGAGCTTATAGTAATAGTAAAGACGCTAGAGACCCTTTCAAAGAGGATCTGTCATCATGCTATCTATATGTTTTCTACCAACAAAGCAGCTGTCTTAGCAGCAGGAAGGCCCTGTTAACAGTCAGGCCAGCATGAGATTCGTCGCATATACAGTGCAACCAAAGCGCTCAAAAGTAAAGGCAACAATGTTACACTATTCTAGCTTCCAGCAGAAGTAGAGTCCGACCTCAAGCTAGCAGCTAAGACAGCAGCGAAAGAGAGCACGCAACTAGGGAAGACGCTAAGGAAGAAGCTAGCAAGGGCCTATTCAACCACCCTAAGGCTCGCGCTAGAGAGAATACAGAAGTACCGCAGGTTACCCAAAGGTATAGGAAAGTTCTTAAAAAAGGTTGATACTGCCCTGCTAGGAATATATATACAGCAACTATACGACTCATTTTCATAGAAGGAGGCTAGCATACTGGCCCAGCTGCGGACAGGGATAGCAAGGCTTAACTAGTACCTGCACTAGATTAGGGCGGCTGCCTTGGATCAATGCATATGCAGACATGCAGCAGAGACAGTAGAGCATTTTCTCTTCTGTTGCACCTAATAGATAGGATAACGCGCACTGATGATCCAACGAACAGACACGCATAGAGGCAACCTATTATTTTACCTAGGCAGGAAAGGAGCTTCTAACCCCAACAACTGGTTGCTATGTATAGATGCTGTAAGAGAAATAGTAAAGTTTGCTATAGCAACAGGACGACTTAATATGCAGATTAACTATAGAATAGACGAGAGCGACGCATCATTACATATCCAACACTAACCACCAACTAAACCTACACGCACCCTCGTGCTATCAACAGCAGGACTCGCTTCAGCCGGCGAAGATAGGAACCTGAACACTTGGAGGACTTGGCTCCAAGATGGCCTGCTACCAACCCCACAAGAAACCGCAAACACTGGAGTAATCAAAGAGGACACAGATAGAAATGGACCTTGCTTATGGGTTTGTCTGAGATCAGAGCACACACAGTATGCTCCAGTTTCTACTCCATTTGAGAAGGGCAACCAAAAGCTTCCGCAAGCCTTGCTCTTTTTGTTGTAGTAGTGTACTCAGTCGCATGGTGCCTGACAAGGGGAATGGCGCCACTATTTCCAGGATGCGTCTCCTGTACTTTTGCTTCTTCTCTGGCGTCTGTGAAAGCTTCTCTGAGTGAAGACTGAAAGCGCCCGTGGCCTGCTTCTTGCAAGGGTTGAAGATGGCCATGGATAAAGCCGCTTATTACACCCGTGAACTGCTCTTGGCATAGCACCCACTGGCTCAAGTGGGGCTGTTGGAATGGCACCTCCAGATCGGCACTCTGGTTGGCCGACGTACGACAGGGTGCCTTTCTCAAGGGGATGTAAGACCCACTTTCTGCCATATCACGTAGAGAGCGCTTGTGTATCTTTGCGGATCATCCGATTGGATACAAATGCCTGAGGCGGGTCTGTAGTCAAGGAAGCCCTGTCAAAATTGAATTCAGATGCCCTAGGTTTCATTTCATCAGCCTCAACAAGCTTCCAGTGACAGATTCCTGTTCTTTCTCGAAATCATCCTTTCCTTGCTTTTGTGTTCTCCGTCGCTTCCTCTGATTCTGAGCGTTAGGGCCGAGTGAGCCTAGGGGTTGACGACTACGGAACTCGGCCCGCTCGAAATCCACAATCATGACGTGGCCACTTTTTTGATCGTACATGATGTTGCGCGGCTCCGCATCATGGTGAAGAATGTGCAGCCTGTGGATTCTCTTGTAAGCTGACGTAACCTTGTTCACAATATCGACCTTGGTAGTTCGGTCGATGAAGTCAAACAAAGGCAGTCCAGCCCAGCTGAGGAACAAGAAGTGCTCAAAGACACCACTGTCGTAGTAGTATGGGAGGACTAGATCCACACTACCGAGGCATACCGGTACATGTGTCCCCTGAATGGGCTGCAATCGATTGTATAAGTCGTTCTCGTGTCGTAGGCGACCAAGGTCAACCCTCTCAACGCCTTTGGCAACAAGTGTGTAGCCGGAGGATGATAGCCGCACCTTGAAAAGCGACCCAATCGACCCGGATAGGTAGAGTGGTACGGCGTCCGCATCGCGGCCGCGGTCTTGAGCGAGCTGAATGAGGATGGATCGGAGGAATTGTTCTCGATTGATGTGATGGTGTCCATGATCTTCAGAATTAGGACAGGTCTTGTCCATTGGACCGCCATATGCCAATCCTCGGAGGCATTTTGAAGTGCAGAACGGGCGGTCTTGTATCCTTTGTTGTTTCTTTTGCCCTTCCTGTCGATGTTGAACCCGTTCGCCTGCCGAGCCTGCGCCCGTTGGCGAAGTAATGGCGTTTTTGTTAGAACGAGTTGATCGACTTGGTATAGGGGAAGGCTGAGTGTCTTCTTCATCGTCGCTGCTACCGTCCCGTAGACTTGTGTTCGTGTCGGGTTGCTTGCAGCGAGAGCGTGTCTGAATCGGCGAGCGCTTGAAGCCTCGCCAGCGTTGGGGTTTGTAGGGAGAGGCGAGAGCTTGCTTGCCTTTGCGTATGGATTCGGGAATTTTTCTCAGTACGTCGTCATACTCTACAGCCCAGGTGTCGAGGACTGCAGCCGCGTCATGCCAGCTCGGAGGAGGCGGCTCGACACGCAGGGCCTGGATGATAAAAGCGAAGACCTGCGCGACAGCCGTACGGTGAAGCCTATTCTCGTCGTCATCCAAGACGTCCAGATTGGGGACGCATACGTGATAGCGGACGGTAGTGGGATTATCTGGAATGTGTTGGAAGACGAAGGCCTCGCCTGTACACACGTATCCATACTGGATGCCCTTGCCAATCATATAGGAGAAGAGCTGGGTGACAACGGCGGCAGCAAGCGCCTTCGAAGCATACGCGAACCCCTCGCCGTCTTTGTTAATCACGTCGCGTTCGGGCTGGATCTCGGACGCCAGGCCTGTGACAACCTCGTTGCGCCCCAGCTTATGCGGCGCCTTGTACTCGATCGCCACGGCAGGAATGTTCCGACCGTCAGAGGTGCGTTGTATGCAGAACTGGTCCGCCCGATTGCCCTTCCCCCGCGCCCTACGCTGGGGCTTGCGGCTCGGCGGCTTCGAGGCTGGGGCTGGTTGGCCTGTATCGCCCTTCTCGATGGACATACGATGCAGGTGTTCAGATAAGCTGTCGTCAGTCTCGCCAAGGTTCGTATGGCTCTCGAACGTCACGGTTCCCTGTAAGCCAAGATCGGTTCGCAGTCGCAGGTTATGGTACGCCTCATCGACGAGTTTTTGCACCGCGTTTTCGACAGTATCGCGTTCGTAATTCCGGAGCCCAATTTCGCTACTGATCGGGCTGACCAGGGACATCACATAGTCCAATTGATGTTGAGATGGGAAGAGGAGCTGGGAAGAGAATTGCTGGTCCAATAAATGGGCCCAGACCTCTTCTTGTGCTGTTGCGAAGTCATCCCACGGGATGATTCGTCGAGGGAAAATCCGACCGGTCGGGTTGGTCGTGTCGCCTTGCGTAGTTAGAGAGCGGTCGGTAACGACCTGAATGGCGAGACTGAGCGAGTGGCAGGCCTCGAGATAAGCCTGAAGTGTTTGTGGTCGTGAAGTTATCGCAAGTTCCTCAGCTTCCTTACGTCGGTGTTGTTCTTCCTCGCGTCGGCGTTCAGCTTCCTCGCGTCGGTGTTGTTCTTCCTCGCGTCGGCGTTCAGCTTCCTCGCGTCGTTGTTGTTCTTCTCGAAGTTGCTGACGTAGTTTGGCAAGTTCACCCTCCATTGTGGTGAGACTGAAGGGAGTTTGAAAAATAACAAGGTTCTGGCAGTGATGGTTCGATTGTAATTAACGCATGGGGGGGGGGGATGATATGGAAAAGTGGGAAGGTGGTATGAAGGCCTGACTCCTGGGTGATTAGGTAATTCACTTCAAGGTGCCCGCCCCCCTAGTGTAGAGGCTGTGCAGAGCCCCCTGTGGCTGAGGTGGAACTGCCTTAACAAGCGCTCTCAGCTAGCGTTTTTCACGAGTGAATCGGCTGAGTGACTGGGATTTGAGCGTCAGTCTGTACCATGCTAGGACGCTGAGTGGACACAACCCTGGACGACAAGGAAGCGCGCAGATACACATGGCAGATATTAGGGAAAGGGACGATGCATTAAAAGCACAACGATGTGAGGATACAGACAAGCGCAAGAAGCGGGGTAGATTACGTAGGTGAGGGTATAGAGGTGTTGCTTGTGGGCTGCGAAAAAGTCATTTTGGGCTGCGATTGTACTCTCAGCGGCCTCCAGTGAGCACACTGGATGCTGCTTGAAAAAGCAGTAGGACGACGTGGCAGACCTTCTCGTGGTGTCCGGTCGTGAGCTCTCCGCAGCTACCGTGATCGTCTCCAATTCCTGGGTAGCTATCGGGTTAGGCCTCTTCTGGATCTTCTTCGTCGGGGACCTGCTCCAGCTCGGTTGGTTCTCCTGGGTTCAACCTGGTCCGGGCGTCCGGTCCCAGGGCCGGTTGCGGGGCCACTTGTTCCGGATAGTCACTTGGCCGTTGGTTGTAGGCGGTCTTGATCTTGGTCTTCTCGCATATCCTGGTAGAGCACCTGCCATTCCATGCCTCGTATTTGCCGTAGCATGCGGCGCATTTCCTGATCGTTTCCTTGTCGCTTTTCGAAGGGCAATCTCGGGTCATGTGTTCTTGCGCGAAGTAGCCGCATATTGTCGTTGCCTTGCACTGGGTTCCTATGTGGCCGTATGCGTGGCACTTAAAGCATTGCCTTAGACGGCAATATATGTCGTATCGTTCGCATTGGAACACCTGTCCTTGCCAGATGAGTCCCTCATCAATGAGTTTGTTGGCATCTTCTGCCTTTGAAAATTCCACCACGATTGATGATGCGGTCTTCTTGCTGGCTGATCGGGTCAGCCAGCCGATATACTTGATCTCTGCGGTAGGGATGAATGCTTTGTTGTCCTGCAGCAGGTCGTCTCTGATCTCGTTGAAGCGGTCCATGTCCATTGAGTTAGTCCTTATGCCATGCGCTAGCCCTCCAAAGGTCGGGATCCGTACCGCGGCTCCGTTGCCGATGCGGGTTTCCCAGTCCTCGGCAAACTGCTGGCCCCGCCCGATGGGCAACTGGGCAACTTCGCCTGACAGATTCTGTTGCAAGCGACATGAATTCATGTAAGTCGCCAATATTGAATCGAGGAAGAAACATCGGACTGATATAATCATGGCACAGCTGCAGTTGACGTTGAAGATATTAACAAGAGCAGCGAGAATTACCATGCTGATGAGACCTCGGACGACAGCAGGGGCTCTGATGATGACGACACTGGCGTTGAGAACTGTCATCAAGAGAGGGTAGTTCTCAGAGCTGAACTTGCAGAGAGTTCCCTAGGTAGGCTTGTGCTACACGTTCTGTTAGAATGCAAGTTCGCAGCGCCTGACTGCCTGGGGAGCTCGCCTGTTGCTAGAGACACAGTTCTCGGCGATTCAGCTCACGCACCAGTTGGTTCCTTGGGTGGGTTGAAAGAGCCTCAAACAGGCGGTTTTTTACTACCTACTCCAGCGTCTGATCACGCCTCCAATTCCAGGAAAGGGGGCCAAATTGTTACCCGTGAGAGGAAACGTGATTTCAGCACAACTGGAGGTGTTTGCGAGAACCTTAAACTACAGTACACCCGGCTAAACGGATAAGGCCTCGGAGAGTCGACAACGGAAGAGAGCCGCCTGCTCTGGCTGGCAGTGGCAGCAGGATCGCCAGTGCACGTGTCACTGATGTACAGACAAGTGGTAGACTGGTAGCCAAGCAGTAGTCGCCAGCCTTGTAGGGAATTGTTTTGATTTATCATTGGCTTATACCTATTGCAGGGCTTGGCGAATCTTCCTCTTTACTTCATCTTCTTGGGCCTCGACACACTCTACTATTTGTTTCGCCATGCTGTCCTTGATCAACTTGCACATGTCTTCTTTGAATGTGTCGCCAATGTTTGCCTTCAAGTCCTTGAACTCGTCACAGACGTCTGGTATTTGATGTACAACCTCGACGTACTTGTCCTCCAGCTCGGTTACTTCAACAGGTAGATTGTCGATGGCGTCATTAGCTTGATCTTGACGAGTTTCCAGCCCTAAACAGTCGGCCTCCGACTCATCATGTAGTCCCTTGAGCTTTTTGTTCCACCTCTGCAATTCCCCGACATTCTTTTGTAGATGTTCAATCTGTTCGTGTTGTAGTTCAAGTTGTTGGCGTTGCTGCTCAAGTTGTTGGCGCTGCAGTTCAAACAAATGCAGGAAACGCGCTGCATTTTTCTTGTCGCCCGAGTCCAAGGATGTAGATGGCGGTATTCTTGCAGGGTGAGAGGCGCCTTTTGCAGTCGTTCTTGGCGGGCAGACAGCGGCAAATGAACGTTTTCTTTTGGGGGTTGCGTGCGTATTGATATCTTGTTCTCCGCAGAAGGCGGGCGGGGACATATCCAGCACATCGTACGGCTGTTCGGTATTGCCGTACTCCGGTGGGGCAAGGCCGCCAGCTGGACTTTTGGCGAAAATGGCTGCGGCTGCGGCGTCTGATCTGACCCTCGGCGACCGTTCCTCATTCAGATATTCGGCATACGGCGGTAGTGACTCTGGGAGACGTGGGTCAGTCTCAAAGGCAAGGGTGCTGCCGTACGACGCCGTCGTGGCTGAGGCGGGAGAACTGCAGCGTTCCCTCGAGGGCGGAGAGCGGTGATGGTCACGGGGTATGTACGGCAGCCTGCAGGGACGACTCCGCCAAAACAGAAGTGACACTATGCCTACCCCTCCTGTCGCAGTTGCCTTTTTCTGTTTTAGTCCATACGAGATTGTAGATATTACTAGCACCTTCTATTTTAATTAGCTACTAATAGGGCAGGTACTAAAGTAGGCTATGCGCACCTACTACAATTACTTTCCTTCTAGTAAGGTCCTGTTTTCCTTTTCTTTTTTTCTCCACGCCTTTTTAACTTTTTGTAAGTGACTCTAACTTTCACCCTTAAAACAGCAAAATCCTCTACATTTACCCTAAAACTAATATAATATCTTATATTACTAAGTAAAAGTAATTCTAATTATACCTTTTTTATTATTATATTATAATTATATAGTACATAGTAGTAATTAGTAATATTTATATTAGGTAAATCTTGTAA
>PUHP01000453.1:8805-28055 GCA_006783085.1 Colletotrichum shisoi
CCCCCCCCCCCCCCCCTCCCCTCGTAATTCGGGCGACGCGAGTGGTTCACCCGGCATGCCTAGGTTGAAAAGTCTTCCCAAATGTCCGAAAGGTGACATGTATTGGAGGTACAGACAGTATCGGCTCCGGCATCCGGATTAGTAGAAGTGCCGTGCGCCGAGTCGCTGTTTCCCGCTGCGCTAAACGCCGAGGGGCGTTTGCATCATAGGTAGGTAGGTAGGTAGGTAGGTACCTAGGCAGGTGCCGCCTCTTCTCTGCACCCTCCGAAATTATTCCTATCCGGTCAGCAGCAACTCGACTCCCTCGACCAGCGAAATTTACCGCCACCACGCGAACAACCTTCAGCGAGATTAAAGCGCATACGATGGCGACGGCGATACAGGCTCTCAAGGGCGATGCGCCGCAGCAGGTGCGGTCTCTGGTACGTCTGGCAAAAATTCCGCAGCGCCTTCTTTCCCCGGTGAACGATACATGATGCACGATGTCATTTTTGTCGCCTCCCCACACTCTCGTCGCCCGTCCCAGCAATGAGTCTTTGGTGAGGAGAGGGGCGCGGTGCGAAGAGCATGAGAAGGGAAACAGATGGTCATCAGATCGCTAACGAGAACACCCTCCCCGGGCGTGCGCAGTACCGCCAGCTCCTGAAGACGGGCGACCAGTTCGCCGCCTACAACTTCCGCGAGTACGCTAAGCGCCGGACGAGGGACGCCTTCCGCGAGAACAAGGACGTTGAGGACCCGCGGCGGGTGCAGGAGCTGATCCAGAAGGGGTTGAACGACCTCCAGAGCCTGAAGGTTGGTTAATCTTTTTGCTCCGCAGCTCTCGTCCCGTCCATCATCCTTATCAGGCCCGTTGGGGCAGCCCTGCGGTGTTTGTCTGGCAAGGCGCTGGGGGAGCAAACGCTGAGGGGTCAGGGCTAACGTTCGTGCGCAGAGACAAACGGTCGTAAGCCAGTTCTTCCAATTCGACCGATTAGTGGTCGAGGGCGGTGCAGCGGTAGGTCTATCCCGACAATCTAGAGTAGTGTGATAATGGTGCTGACGGGTGAGTAGGGCAAGCAGAAGGGCGGCAAGGGCGACATCGTTAGGCAAAAGGACCAAGGGTACGTCTTTCCGCGTCTTTCTCGGCGTCCCGCCGCTTCATGTTACAGTGCTGACAAACTACACAGCTGGGACTAAGAGCAAATGAAAAACAAAATCCGTCAGAAATGCCGTCTTAATATCACGCCGAGTCAAACCGATGATCGGACGTTTGTGTACTATATATCATGTGAGAGTAGGGCCAAAAGTGTACATCACCAGCATGCTGTGCGGAACCACGAAGAAGGGGCGGGCGGGCGAAACGTCGAATTACTGACGATATCAAAACGGGAGAGGGCGGAGGGGATTCCCGTATACAAAAAGCCTCCACTCCGGAATTGTCCTTTATATTATTTCTCGACCAGGGCTTTTGGGAGCATATAGACATGGCAATGGAGTTTCTACGAGTGCTGAGCCTTGATTATGAGCTTGAGACTCCCAAGTGTTGTGGTTCCGCGATGATGGTGCTTGTATGTAGACACTCGAGATGGGTATGAGTGATTCAGAACGTGTGGGATGGCTTTTGGACAATATACAAAATCCATGCCAGACGATACAGGATGCGCACAACGAAAGATTCATGAGTCCGCCAAACTCGCATTATTCTTGCGACGTTGGCCGGGACAACAGGGCCCTAAGCCGTATCCATCCATCGCAGCCACATGATATTCAGACCGAGCGCTCACCGGACTTGACCGGATCGAGTCACGTGTTGAGTCCCGTGACTCTGACGCCGCTACGGTTTGTCGAGTCGCGACAAGGCTGGGTCTCCAGGTGGAGCCAATCCCGGGGCGTTCAGGCTGAAGCTCAGCTGGTCCATCGACGAAACACACTCCGAAGCGCCTGCGCGTGTCGCATTGCCTACATTCAATTGACAACGCGAATCGTCTTTCTTTCTTTCTCTTTTTAATCGCGACTTCCTCGAGCCGGCGCAGATACCCACCCCTCAGCTCTTGTGACCAAGAAAGCCAAGCGCGACATCGTCAAGTTCACTCAACGCTTGTCGCGTGGCTCGTGACAACCTCGACTTGCTCGGGCTTTTGGCTACTGTTGGATACCATTGGTGATTATATACAGCTCTTTTAGTGATAAACATGGCGCCGGGTGTAAGTTTCCTCTCGAGCAGAATTGCGCGCCTGAGCTACGGACCATAAACCATGGTCCGCGACGCAGGGCAGCATGGTCTAACGCGTGGATGACCTATAGACTCGACGCGCGAACCGCAGCGGGTACACCGAACATGATGACTTTGAGGGCCTTCCCGTGCGCCAATGGCGTCACGAGTGGGTGAATATCGAGCCGCCTGCGCCCGCCGAGACGACGCAAAAGAACGATATCTGGGACGTCGAGCTCCCATGGGGCATGCCCAAAGACGCAGGCCTTCTGCCCCAACACAGCCAGGACTTGCTGCGTGCGGCGAGATCAGGTGTTCTTTATAAGAGACCCGCGCCCACGGAGGATGAAGAGGCCGACGCCGACACCGTGGCAGAGAAGCCGGACAAGAAGGAGGACGATGCCGACCCTAAGGGTTTCCAGGTCAAGCTGTGGAAGCAGATCAACCGCAACTCGGAGGGCTCCCCCGTCTCGCACCTCGCAAAGCGCCGGAAGGGCACGGTCACGATATCGTCCAAGACGGTCAGTAGCTTTACGCCCGGCGCGACGGTGACCAAGGCAACCGTACGGAGGGTCGACGCCGCCGGCAACCCGTACACGCAAGAGATCACGCTGCAGGAGGGTCAGGCAGTTGAGGGCGAAATCATCTCGACGACCATCGTGCCGGCCGCGGCTGTCGACCCTGCGCAAGCACCGCCCCAGCGCGTGCGACGGCCGCCGCCCCCCAAGAAGAAGAATAAGCCCGGTCCGGGCCGCGGGCGCAAGAAGAAGGTTCTTCCTTTGCCTGCGCCGGCACCGGGCGCACCGGGCGCGGTGCCCCCAGCAGAAGGCGTTCCTGTGGCACCCAAGGTTGAAGGGGCCGAAGGAACAGAGACAGTAAGTTGACAGTCAGGATCGGCGGCTGAACTCCGCAACTCGTAACTAACCCGAGTCACAGCCTGTCAAGCAAGAGCGTGAGGACTCCAACAACCCCGACAGCGAGATGGCCGACAACGACGACGACGATGGCGATGACGACGGCGACGACGGCGACGACGATGGAGACGAGGAACAGCGTGACGGCGAGAACACTGACAGCCAAGACCAGGAGATGGCCGACGCATCTCCTTCCGTGCCCACGCCGGCACTCGACGCCTCGACCGAACTGACCGACCCCGAATCTCCCGTGCCGAAGCGGGCCGCGCCACCTGTACACCCGGTTAACCTCGTTCCTCCTCCAGTCATGCATCTGGCAAACTCGTCGCCCAAAGGCAGCCCTCTCAAAAACGTCGTTCTGCCGTCCCCGACAGAGCCATCGCCGCAATTCTCCCTTGTTGCAGAAGCCTTGGCTCCCAAGGTTGAGTCGAAGGATGAGTCGAAGGCTGGGCCGCGGGGTGGGCCGCAGGGTGAGCCGCAGAGTGAGCCGCAGAGTGAGCCGCAGGACGAGCCGCAGGGTGAACCTCAGTCGATAGATGTGCCCATGACCGATGGACCAGAATCTCCTTCGCAAGCACCCACCGAACCGTTCAACGCGAACTTTGACCAGCTCTCCACTATCGACACCACGACGGAAGCTGCCCAAGATGCGTCGGCGTCTCTCCCTCCCGCCGAAAAGGTCGGGGACATCGTTTCACCCATGGCAGAGACCAGGTCCACCTTCTCGCTGGCAACAACGGCCGAGACGGAGGCTTCGGGTACCAGACTAGAAAGTGGGGACCAGACGATGGCTTCGAATGAGGCGCCAGCGGATGCTATGGTGCTGGATATCCCCGACGAACCTGAAGCATCTCAGGTCCCTGACGTTCCTGAGGTTCCGGAAGCCCTTTCGACCTCAGAAGCAGCGCCTGCCGAGGAAACGTTGGCTCCTGTCGTTGAAGATGTCACGGAAAAGAAGGAAACGAGCCCTCTGCTCCCGACAAGGAGCATTGAGGAGCCTGCAGCGCCCGAGGCGGAATCCGGCGCTCCGGTAGTCGAGGAGATGCCGCTCGCGCCACCTGTGACCGAGCAGCCTGCAGAGGTAGTCCAGTCGCCTGCGAAGTCTCCGGCCAAGTTGCCTGTAGCCATCTTGGAACCGCCGGCTCCCGTTGAGCCCCCTGTGGTGGAGCCTGCTGATTTTGCGCCCGAGATTCCGGTGGATGTGCCTGTCGAGGCACAATTTGATGTGCCCATGGAGGCGCCGGCGGCACCCATCGAGGCACCAGTCGAGGCACCAGTCGAGGCACCAGTCGAGGCACCCGTTGAAGCACCAGTCGAGGCACCCGTTGAAGCGCCTATCGAAGCACCTGTCGAGGCGCCGATTGACGTTACTGTCGAAACTCCGGCCGAACCCATCGTTGCCGAGTCCGAAGCAAACCGGCCGCCGCCTGTCGAAGTCCCCGTGGTGCCTGAGGACGACGGCCCGGACCTGCTCGCCGGCTTGGAGACGGAGCTGGATCGCCAAGCCGAGATAAGCAAGTCCCCGCTTCCCGAGCCTCCTGCCGCTCCGCATCCGGAACCAGCAGAACTGCCTGAGATCGCGAATCCTGTGCCGTTGCCGGATGTCCCGCCGATCGAGCCGGAGGAGCCGAAGCAGGGGGAAATTGAGGAGCAGAATGGGGAGCAAAACGGGGATCAGAAGGCGACACCTGAACCCGCTACGGCTGCTGAGCACCCCGACCCGGTTCCTGCCTCCGCGGCTCCCGAGGCAGCAGACCCGCCGCCGCCGCCGCCGCCGGCTGCCGAGGCTTCCCCCCCGAACACGGAAACGGCGCCCAAGGACGAGGCGGAGGAGAAGAGCGCGGGAACGGCGACCGATGTACCCGCGCCCGCGGCTGACGCCTAGTTGACGGGCTTTCGTGGCGCGTCTTACCGAGGAGCCTACTCGTTTGATGGTGTTGGGTTTTGTTTGGGTGTTTGAAAAGCGAAAAGGTGACAGGGTAGGTGGGGGGGGGGGGTTCCTTGAAGGAAAAAAGGTGTTTACGTGTATGGAGTACTGTTAAGAGTATGCGATACTGCGCAAGAGGGGTGTCCGCCGGTGAAGGTGGTCGGTCGGCTGTATTCCATTCAAATGTCGATGTCACGATTTAGATTTTCGACCTTCTACCTCGCCCCATCCGTGTTCACCTTTTCCACAATCCAGGACTCAGTTGTCGATGGCATGGCAGTCGTTTATTATTATGCTATTTGTCTTTTACATGGCTGATGATGTGCGGGTGGGTATGCGCACGTTTCTATGGACAGGTTTCTATGTACCATGGACACACACATGCTACAGTGGATCTCACCACTCCAGGACGATGCTGTCCCAGATGAAACCCCTCCAGGTCGTGTTCCGCGTCAGCTGGAACGCGACCTCGTTCTCGCCCTGCCTCAGCAGCGCGCCGGGGACGGGGAACTGGAAGAGGCGCCACTCGCCGGCGGCCGTGGCGCTGCGGTAGACGGACGGGTCGTTGAGCAGGCCCGAGGTGGAGTCGGCGCCGACGGCGCCGCTCGTGAGGTTGCCGACCTGCTGCCCGTTGGCGAGGACGACGCTGCTCGTGCCGGTCGAGTAGCCGGCCAGCGAGACGATCAGGTTCGCCGTCTCGGGCGCCGGGGAGGGGAGCTCGCCGATGCGGAAGCTGATGGTGTAGTTGCCCCTGTGGGTCTGGCCGTAGCACCAGTCGCTCGGCTTGGAGCAGCCCGCGCGGAAGACGATGTTGGCCGGGCACGAGGCGATGATGGCGTGGCCGTAGTAGGGGTCGCCGCCGTGGGCGAAGCCGAGCGAGGTGCGGTCGAACTCGCCGACCTGGAAGAGGCGCTTGCGGTCAGAGACAGCCCAGGCGAGAGTGCCCAGGTCCGTGGTCTGGGCGTCGGCGACGTCGACGTCGTTGAAGAGCAGCTGCGTCGTCACGTCGGCGAGGGCGCCGCCGTTGGACCAGGCCTGCAGGGCGTAGCCGTTGGCGGCGGTGCGGACGTGCGGGATCTCGAAGGCGCCCTGGTGGTCGGCGTAGGCGGTGTAGTAGTAGTCGGAGCCCATGTCGAGGGCTGTCTTGGTGGGACGGTTGTCGCCGAGGAAGACGGCGGCGCCGGCGGCGGGGCGGCCGTCGGACAGGAGGAGCTTGCCCTTGACGGTGCCGCGAGAGTGGTAGGCAGCGTCATCGAGCCAGGGGTAGGGCCAGACGGCGAATTCGGAGGCGGCGCGGGACTCGGCGTCGGGTTTGGAGCCGTCGTTCTGGGGAGAGGGGAGGGCATGTCAGCGCAGCTGTCCTTCCCGGGCAGGACGGATAGGGTTGGATTTTGCTTACCAGGTACCAGAGCCAGGGACCCCACATCTTGCCGTCGGGGAAGACGTCGACGGCAGAGACCTGGAAGTGGGTGCCGTGGATCATGTTGAGCTGCACGGCGTCGCCGGTAGCACTCTCACGGTGGACCTGTGTACGTGTTTGTTAGCTTTTTATGGACCCCCGGGTTGGACGAAGAGGAGAGGCCAAAGGTTACCATGAGCTCCTGCTTCAGGTGGTTGCCATTGTAGTAGTCCTTGCCGGCGTTGATGTACCAGCTGCCGACCTCGTCGCCGTAGACGCCGTAGTACTTCTGGGTGCGGATGAAGTCGGAGAAGTCGTACTTCGTGATGTAGCCGGAGCCGTCGGGCGTGCGCCAGGTCTCGTCCTGGACCTTGTTCTCGGGCAGGTAGTCGCTGAGCGGCGGCAGCGGCTTGTCGTGGAGGTCCGTCTTGCCGTTGGGGAACGTCGCGTTGTCGAGGCGCCAGAGGGTACGGAACTCGCCCAGCGTGGGCAGGTTGTGGTTGACGAAGTACTGGTAGGCGCCAGCGAGCCCCTGGAAGATGACCCAGTGGAAGTCACCGTCGATGGAGGTGAACTTTACGTCGACGAAGGGCTTGCCCTCGTAAGTGCCCTTTTTGGCGATGCTGGCCGAGGTCCAGGCGATGTCGTTGGCGGCGCCGTCTATATTACTGTCAGTTGGGTAAGGGTCTCGGGGTGTAACATGGTCACAATGGGGGTGGTCCGTCCGTACTGTAGCTGACATAGTGGCCAACGGCGTTCCCGACAAGGTCGCGGTTCTTGTAGTTGAGCTTCACACCGTATTTGAGGCCTTGAGTCATGTTCCAGACATCGTTGCCGATGATCCACGTCTGGTTGTCGATCTGGGTGAGGAAGGGCTCTGCCAGGGTTGGTGCGGCGAGTGCGTTGGAGGCGAGACCCCCGAGGGCGGCGACGAAGAGACTGCTCCTCATCTTGGGCTTCAACGTCACGGGTAAGAGATACACGGAAGACTACACCGAGTTCACGATGCTACCTCACCACAAGAAAAGGGCGTGACGGACAGCTGAATATATACCATTCGCGGCTGAAGGGCCCCTGCTTGCGCCAACCCGAACTAGCATCCAGCCGCGCAACCGGCACGCCGGCACCGGTCTTCTCCTCATTTTACCCCTCGTCGTTCGTCTTGTTCCTGGGGAGTGTGGAGAAGTGCATAGCCAAATTGCTACTAGCTTCAACTCCCACTCACGGGTGACGATGCAAGAGAAAGCGGTGTTGTTGGCTGGGGATGAGGGGCGACGGAGGTCAGGTGGTGTCGCCGGCGAAGCATACCACAAGCAGGGCACTACCCTGTCCTCCGCAACAGATGCATTGGGCGGCGGCGCGCGCGGTGATAAGTGGGAAATTCGCTAGAGGGCTCGTTTGCTCGGGAGATCGGGATATTGAGAGATTGGGAGAGGTGACAGAGCGCATCTAGGTTTTTCAAGATCGCCAAGCAATCCCCGCGGTCTGGGGGAAGCTGGGCAGCCGGAGGACGTGTGGAGTGCACCTGGGGGCTAGATTACCCCGACTTCGGGTTACCAAGTGCCGAGTTGTTGGAGAAGTGGCGTCTGTCGCCGGCCGACCTACCCAATATGCTCGTGTTCTGTGCATATCAGTAGCTGTCATTACTCGTTAGCTGTGATTCGAAGAGGCTGCCGGACAGCCGACCATGTTGGAAACAGGGGGAGAGCAATTTCCGGAGAATATGTGCCTGCATTGCGGCACCAAGTTGACTGAACTTATTGCACTGCAGCGGGACCAGAGTTGCCAAGATGCAAGATGAGCCCAAGGAAGCCCGAGGCGTGGTAGGCTTTGACTTTGGACAAATGCGGGTCTCCATAGCAGTGTAAGAAAGTGAGAAACCGTAGGTCTTTGTGGATAATTATAGAAACCACAACAAACCCCCCGGACGACCGAGAATGGGGAAGAAGAATGACAAGTCCACAATGCTGCAGAGGAAAAAGCCGGTGGCATGTTGCTGTTGCTGTTGTTGATGAATGCATCAGAGGAGGAGGGGGAAGGGAGTAGTGGGTCACAACTGACACCAGCCACAACACCAGCCACGCCACTAGCCACGACACTGGTCACTCACTGCACGAATCAATGTCTCGACTGGGCAGGCGCCTTGCCCTGCCTGCCTGCCTACCTATCTACCCACGTCCCTAGGTACCTAGGTAGGTGGTGTACTCTGTAGATAGGGTTTAACTCGGGGAAGGAGAAATGAGCTGGGCTCCCCAATAGGCTTCATTGTCAATTTCCTTGGTGGAAGTTAGAGTTCTTTCTGCCCTCCTCCTCCTCCTCTTGCCTAAAAAACTCGCACAGTCACCGCGACCCAGGTGCATGGCTCGTAGCGCTTTCAACCCGACGGCCGTCAAAAAGCGGCTCTACAGTAATTTCATGGTCATCGCATCTTGGTTACACATCTCTCAGGCTTGAGCGACGCACATAGACCCATCACATCAACGGATTCCTCCGCTCCAGCGGCCATGACCGAGAGGGCGCCAAGCCGGGGACGACTGGATACCTACGGATACTTGACGGCCCGTCTGATGGAGCCGACAAGACTTTCGGCGCCCGGTTGGTCACGGCGGAGGACACACACAGGGTGCCCAGTCGTCCGTCCGACAGCCCAGGGCACGGCCGAATCAAAACTTGGGGTCACCGTTGACGATGACCTTTGCAGACGGCGTTGAAGTACGTAGGATATTCGGCTACAATCAGAATGTAGCCCCTTGCGTCACCAAACCAACTCTGCCCCCTTTCCAAGTGTCAGCGACGACAAAAGAGAGTTGTGTCTTGGCTCTCGGCAGGATGGTCCCTGCAGGCAAAGGACGGCCGGCGCACCACGCTTCTTGACTCAACCAGGAGGCCATCGCAGCCGATGAAGCCAGGCCCAATCCAATCTTGAACCTGCCTACGAATGAGTGCCTCAATATGGACTCGACGGCTGTTGGGCTGGGTTTGTTCAACAAATACGGATAGTGTGAGGACAGACGGATGAGAGCACGTAAGACCGGCAATCACCAAACTTCGCTGCGTTCCCTCCCAATCCCGATCCGTTATGTCGCGACGCTACATTCATTTACCAATTGCCCCGCGGGGAGATACAGTGGTCCTCTCCTAACCTGCGGAGACGCCGCAAGCCGCCTTTCTCCCCCCCCCCCCTTCTTGATATCTTGCGCCTGCCACACCCTGTCCCAGTCCTTGCGCCAGACAAACGGCGACAAGCTATATCCATGGCTGCTTCGACTCCAGCAAGACATCGGATGCTGTCTCCGGAAGCAGAAGCCCCAACCGCCGTGGTCTCGACCTCTGACGCGCCGTTTGCTCGCAGTGCTGAAGATTCCAATCAACCGTATCACACACACGCACACACGCACACACGCACACACACACACATACACACCCCTGTTCTAACCCCCAAACCCAACATTCACTGCTTGGTCTGTGCCAGCTTCTTCAGAGGAACTGAGGAATGGAAGCGCATGGTCCACCTCCTTTTTGCGCTCCAGGCTTGGCATCCCCTTTCGATATTGCACGTGGGACGGCGTCCAGTCTTCGTCGAGTTACCAGCCAACGAACTCATCGACCCTCCCCTCCCCTCCCCTCCCCTCCCCGTCCAAGCTACTGGTAGGCGGGCTTTGCTTCGCCCTATTGTTCGATAATAGGTATACGATGTATCCGTAGAGTACTAAAGACGGATTCGCCAGAGACGTAACGTATCCTTTCTTCCTGGTGTTGGGGTCCGCTTGACGCCGTCAGTTCCGCACCAACTTCGAGTGCCGATCTCTAAACGAGCCTCGCCGGTAAACTTAAAATCCACGCTTGAAGCCTTCAGGGGGGGGGGGAGGACAACAGGAACTAGTGCCTAAAAGTTTGGGCTTCCCTTCGTCCCGTCGAAACCTGCACAATATTACCCGCTCTAGTGCGTCTTTCTGGAACATCTGGGAATGTCATTGGCGCCTCGCAGCAGCCTTTCTTCTGCTCTTCTCTTCCCATCACTCACTCATCATTCCACTCACTCACTCACTACCTGCGTAATCTTTGCTTTGCCGACTGCACCTGTATAATCAATCCTCTTCTCGCCCCCACGTTCACGCACGCGACCCCGGTCTCTGAGACTTACTGTTGGTTTATCCTGGATTCTTTTCGCCTTGCATTGCTTCTTCGCCAACAGACTTCCCGTGCTCCGCGAATCCTTCGCGTCGATCGCCAGGTTGCCGTTCCCAAATCCCCACCGATCGCAAAGTCAATTCCACCTTGCCGCAGGTTTCAGTCTAGTCTATCTGTCTACCTGTGCTTGCTTGCATACACACTTTGCCCACACCACAACACCGTCTCTCGCCAGTGAACCGTGAGGCTTGACCTCGCCGTCTCGATGCACAATGGAGTACGGTGATGAAGGCGCCAAGCCGAACATGATGGCTTCGGACGTGAGTGCCGACATGAATGCCACCGGAAGCACGAGGAGCGATTCGCTCGGCGCCCTCGACCCCATCACGCAGCAGAATCAAACCGGCCCAAAGCCGCCCATCAAGCGCAGAGCTCCCATCGCCTGTAAAAGGTTTGGTTCATCTGTCGGCCCACTGGGCGAGTCGAGTCGTGACTCGGTGAGCTAAAACGTCAACCAGGTGTCGCCGCATGAGAAGCAAATGCATGCACGAGAAGGGGCATCCGCCATGTAAATCATGCGCGGAAGCCGGCATCCCAGCCAGTGAATGGTACCGATGAAGTCGATCCATTTCCGCCACCGAGTCTCCAAACTAACTGATGGCAGCGTCTTCCCCCAGCGCGGCCAACCGGATCTGGATCGTGAGTATCGACACCCTCGCATGAGGGCCGAGAAAATCGCCAAGCGGGACGCCGACAAGGCAAAGCGGAGCGCGTCCGTCGCGTCCGTCCCGCAGGGGCTGTCCGCGCCAGCGCTCCGGAAGCCTGCAGACGAATGGGAATATCTCCCGCCGCTTCCCGACATCATCGACGCCGTCCACATTTTCACCCGCAAGTACTTCCAGCTTGGCTTCATCCCGAAGGAGCTGTTCCCACAGCAGCTGCAGCGAGACCACCGCTCCGTCAGCGTCTTCCTCCTGCTCGGCATCCTCAGTGTTTCGGCCCGGTTCTCGCCCGCATTGGCCCAGAGATACCAAGGGGAAATGAAGGCCGTCGACTACTTCATGGAGCGGGCCAGTAACCTGGCGCTGAACGAGCTCTATCAGGAGCCCACTCTAGAGCGTTGTCAAGCTTTCTATCTATTGAGTCTTGCCCAGCAAGGGAGCGGCTGGAGGAACAGAAGCTACGTAGGTTTGCCTGAGATCTCGGAGGTCCTCAGGAGTAGTCTTCCGGCTGACTGACCTGACCCCATTGACAGATTAACATTGGCATTGCTACCAGGATGGCCGTGCTGATGCACCTTCACCGGGAAGAGTTCTACAGGATGAAGAACCCGACCAGAGAGATGATTATCAGAGCGGAATCCGCCCGGAGAACTTTGGTGAGTCGAGCAGCCCAGCAAAACGACCAACCCCAGGGTTTTAAAAGGGCCAATGCTAACAACTTCCAGTGGATGTTACACAGTGCGTGATCAGCATCGTACGTGCAAGGCGTCGGTCCCTGCTAACAACAGCATGATAGGCCAAGACAACCTACATTGCGGTGCTCTTTCGCCCGTTTCTCTGGCCGCAAATGACATAACGGCTTTGCTCCCCAGCAACGAGGAGGATTTCGCCTACGGCCGCGAGCCACTCTCCCGTGCGGCCCTCGAGGATACTCCACCCGCGCGCGAGAACCCTTCCCTCATCCACCAACCGTCCCGGTCTCTGTTTGCGAGCCTGATGCAGGCACACTACTACTGGGGCAAGGTCGCGCGCAGGGCAATGGCAACCATGAAAAGCGCCAAGCCCTGGGATCCATCCAGCGAGTACGCCATCATGGCCAAACAACTTTGGAACTGGGAACAGCAGCTCCCACAAGATCACCGATGGAGCATGGTCCTGCTCAAAGGGCACAAGTCGGTCGGCGAAGACTTGGTAGGTCGGGGGTCCAGAGCCCAGAGCCCAGAGTGCACTAACTAGGCTGACTGACGGCCGTAGGCTTATCTTGGAGTTACCATGATCACGAAGCTCTGCAACATCGTGCTGAGAAGGGCGTATCTTGATAAGTTCGTCGGTGCATTTCCCTCAACATCTCGCGCGAGTGCTGACCGAAACAGTATCATCAAGACGGATGAAAAGGATCCCCAGCGCCGAGCCTTCTTCGCCCAGATGTCGGATGACCTTTTTCGCAACGTGCGGGAGCTGTATGAGCAGGTTGACGCTCAGTTCAGTGTCCGGTCTTCAGAAGAGGGCGTCGGAGCTCAGATGGCATCGTTCTGCGTCTACAGCTGCGGCCTCTTCTCGACCTATCTAGCCAAATACCGGAACAGTGAGCAGCACTACTCATTTGCCAATGTTGTGTGTGTCGTTCCCAGCTAACGGGTCTAGTCTGCTCGGACAAGTCCATTGTCGCCCAAGCACCGAACATGCTGCAGCGCTGCATGTCTATACTCATTGAGTCCAGACAGACGTGGCCCCTGGCCTCCCGCTGGCTCGAATCGTTAGAACGGTTCTCGCGTGATCCCAAAGCAGCTGCCTTCAGTCTCGAAGGCAGCATGGCTGACGGCGTATGTTTGTCCGGTTCACATGTGCCCGCGCCCATCGGAGATGCTGACTCTCGTTCGACCTCTCAGAACGATCGCACCCTCCGCCCACTGCAGCCGTCGCCTTTGAACTTCACCACAAAGGGGCCACGCGCAGAGGCGCCCAAGTATCAGCTTCCTGGCCCGCCGACAACCCCCTTGGATGAGAAAAAGCCGCCGCCGCCATCGCTACGAAACAACAGCACTAGCAGCAGCGCGTCCATTATTCTTCCTCCCCCGAGCTCGTCGCCGAGTTTACAGCACCAGCAGATGCATCAGCAGAACAACACTGTTCCGTTCCCGCTTCCGCTTCCGCCGCTGGCCACCACCACCCACCAGCAACAGCATCAACAGCATCAACAGCAACTTCATCAGCCACATCATCAACAGCCACAGCATTCGCAACACCACTACCAACAGTCACCACAACACCAAATCCTCTCTGCTCACCACCATCACCAACAACATCACCAACAACAACAGGCACAGCAGCACCATCACCACCACCACCACCAACAACAACAGCAGCACCGCTCTCAACAACCAATCCTCCAGCCTCATATGCAGCAGATACCCCCCGAGCTGCAACCGCACTTCTCCACACCCATATATTCTCAGGCTCCCCCGCGATACAGCCCGAACAACGGCATGGGAATGCTTGTACAGGCCGCCACCTTCGATACGGCGAGCCCGATCCTGGGCGGCCCGCCATCGACAAACCCGTACGACCCGACAGCCGCGGCTGCCGCGGCCGCATTCTACAACTCGCCGGGCTCCGCGTCCATCGTTCTCGGTCCGGGCACCGACGGCTTCGAGTGCGAGCTGCAGAGCTGGTTCGACGGCTCGGCGCCCGTCCAGGCGACGAGCTGGATCGGAAACGGCGCCGCGGGTCTCGGGTGGTTCGGGTCTACGTAATTTTATGATGCAACCATCCATCCGTTTTACTCGTTTGTTACAAGAGCTTCCATCCGTCGGTCTATGGCCAGCCGCCAGGACAGACCATGATCAAGACGCAGTCCGCTTCTCTCCATGACATGTAAACTTGGCGGACGGCGCGGAAGGACAAGGCCGCGCCTCCTCCACACTCCCCCTCGCCGGACAGAGACAGGCTGGCGGTCAGTACCTGAGCTTCTACCTAAGGCAGGTCAGGAGAAGGAGGATGCATTCGGGGAAACCCCCCTGAGGGTTTCTTTGTTTGCCCTGTACATCACCGCCATGCGTGGGGTTTTCTTTTTGTTGGGGGGGTTTTTTTTTTTTTTGCCCCCCTTCTTTGAAGAGATTGAGATACCAAAGTCAACTCTGTTCCTTGTATATATATATATATAAATATATATATATATATAAACTGAAAAGCCTCAATTCCATTCTTGAATCCTTGAGCGTCCTGTGTTGTGTGGGTTGAATAATAATGATGATAACAATAATAACAACTACGGATAATCAAACCCCCTTGGTGTTTTTTTCCCTTCCTTTCTGCTACGACAATCAACGCTGTAACCCCGACCTCAGCCAGGCTTCTGGGGCGTTCTCTGCCGGGGAACAGGAGGCATCACCCACGTCCATCTCTTCCTTTCCTAACAAGTATCTGTAAACTGCTCCCTTTCCCCCAAAGTGTTGACAACACAACACAAGTGTTTATTTGCTTTCTCTGTCAAGACAAATGTAGTACAACAGCACAGCTAGATCAATCTCAACATCTACCTCAGCCAAATGCGTGGCCAATCATGTCAGACTCCAGAAAAGGTGCTGGTTTGGCATCACTCACTGGTTATTCAGGCTGACGTCACACCCACTCTTATCTCTACTCACATCGCAACAGTCACCAAACAAGCCGTCACAAGATCCACAGCATGAAGGGGGCAAAATTCATTGTACGCTCTCTCTCCTGTGACTACCTATCGAGCAAGTGCTAGACAGAAACCACTTGGTCCCATCAAAGCACCCTGCTATGCGCCGCCTTTGTCTTCCTCTGCTGGTTTCTATCTTTCTCCGTGTCAACTGCATCCACCAACACTCTTCGAATCAGCAGCCCATTCCGCAAAGGCGCTTCCTCTTCTCCAGCCCCATCCACGCAGCGCGAAAGCATCAATTCCGATGAAAAGACACCCCGACGAAATCACATTTAAGTATGGCCTAGAGAGAAACACCTCTCACAGTTGAGAGAGTTCAACTCCTCCCTTCCTGATGGACCCCAATCACTTGACCGGGTTCACTTCTCCCAAGAAAGGATGCGGCCGACTCCGAAGTTGGTGTTGACATTGTTCGTTTCCCCGTCTCTCATTGTTCTCATTCCCCCGTCGGAAAGATAAAAATCGCAAACTCCCGGTTCCTTCTGGGGGAAACTCCTTCTACATGATTTTTGGGTCGCCACCGCGCTTTCTATGCGAGGCGTACATGCCAATGAGAACTCCCGCCTCCTCTCTCTAGCCAGCCGTCCCTTGCGCGAAAAAAAAAAACAGTCCAGAAGATACAGCCAAAGGGGGTAGGGGTTGTTGTTGATGTGTTGCTTGGTTGGGGGGGTAGGGGGGATAAGTTAAATGAGGTGCAGTGTCATAATGTGGTGTGATGTGCTTGCAAGGGGTATTTGGTGAAATTAATCCTGGGAGTAAGGGGTGAGTTGGTGCGTTGGTGTCTATATACACGCGAGAGGGCTCCGTGTCATTTTCGATACTGTGTTGTGGCAAGAGTGGGGTGTTTGGCTGTTCTCTCTCCTCGTTTTGACGCAGAGCCGGGCTTGGACAAGTTGAAGCCGGCTGCTCCAGGATATGTGCTGGGCTTGGGGGAATGGGTGTGGGTGTAGATAATCAAACAAGCCGAAAAGCAGCGTCGGTTGGTCGAGACACTCAAGTCTGCGACATGACGTTGGCAGAGCCGCCAAGCTGACGCTTGACCTGCTCACGCGCCCAGCGGGCCGTCTCGATCGTCCTGGGCTGAAACTCGCGGTTGGTCTTCGTCTCCTTAATGAGAGCGGTGAGCCACTCCTGGCGAAAGACGTCGACGAGCTCGCCGTTGGGGTAGGCATCGGCGAGGTCACCGATGACACCCATCGATGCTCTCATGAGAGGCTCGCTACGGTTCATGTCGCTGGCAATCATGTTCAAAAGCTGGAAAATCGAAGGAACGTACTGCTGGAGAGCAGGGGCTGTGGTTGTGTTAGCAAAGATCACCGGCGTTGTGCTGTTCGTACACATACTCTTGTTGCCGGACTTCATAGCACCAATAATGCCACCCCAGGCGTCCATGATACCCTCGCGAAGAGAGATGACGTAATCGTACATCTCGTACGGGCCCTCGGGACCGGCGTTCACGGTCGCGGCCTGCTGCAAAACTTGAGCAATGACGGACAGGTATGTCTCGAAGTGGCCGCCAATGGCGCCAGCAATGTCACCGAAGCACTGCAGAATGGCCGGCTTGAACTGGTTGCTCAGGGCGGTGCTCTGCGAGTATTGTTAGCAAAGGATTTGACACGCACGAGACTGCAAACAACAAGGACGTGGATGCAGACGTAAACATGAGGCATGGGGTCAAGGGACGTTTCAACTAACCTTCAGGTTGTGCAGCAGGTGGTTCATGAAGTTGTCGCAGTACGGCTGGCTGCGCTCGCCAAGGGATCGAGTCAGGTCACTAACGAGACCGATGGCCATAGAGCACAAGCTGGGCTCTTCCTGGTTGGAGAGGGCGTTGTACAAGAAGGGGGTGAATGCCTCCATGTACTTGGAGAAGTCCTCCTCCATGGCGTTGGCGAGGGCGCTGATGGTGGCGAAAACGCCGTCGGGCACGCTGGACTTGCTGCCGACGGTGCTGAGGATCTGAAGAAGAGTCTGCATGATGCGGTCGCCCTGGGGGATGATCTCCTTGTCCAGTCTCTGGATAATGGCCTGAAGCACTGTGCACAGGCTGGTCTGCATCTCCTCCAGCATGATTCTGTCCTCGACACTGACAACCTGGCTCTGCATTGGGACGGTGCCCTCGAGACGCTCAATGATGACGCCGGACAAGGAGGCGATGGGTGCCATGCTCTCGCTGGCGGCGTTCTGGACAAAGACATTGAGGACTTCGTAGGCGGCGGTACGGACGTAGGAGTCGCAATCGGGGCGGGCCGTCAGGGCGAGCAGGTTGGTGACGCTCTGGTTGAAGTGGGGGGTCAGAGGGTTCTGGGCGTCGCTGAGGTCGCCGGAGAAGCGCTCAGCCAAGTTCATGAGGGCCCAGCAGCACGAAGATGCTATCTTGGCGTTGCTCATCAAGCCGTTGAACAGGGATCGGATGAGAGGGTCCAGGTGCTGGTTGGGATCAATGCTGTCGGACACGCTCTCGGTGATGCGACCAAGGGCATAGGCGGTCGAGTCCTTGACGTGCAGGGAGCTGTCGTCCATCATGCCGATCAGGATAGGAAGAGCCTGCTTAACGATGGGGTCGAGGACCTTCTCATCGGGGCCGTCCATAATGGCGCCGAAAGCAGAAACGGCGGCATCACGGTGGTGCCAGTCTTCGGCACGCAGGTTGCCCTCAACAAACTGGAGGACGGGGCTAATGATAGCGGCGCCAATAGCCTGGGCGTAGAGAGCGAGACACTGGTAGGCGGCGCGGGCCAAGTTGTACTCGTCATCGGCGGCATCCTCGTCCTGCTTCGTAAGGAGCAGAAGAAGAACGGGTACAACCTCGTTGGCAGCCACACGAGCGAAGTTGTAGAAGGGTCGCATCTGGTCGGCGATCTCAACCTGTAGCAGGGGAAAAGTCAGCGTTCGTCTCTCAGTGAGAAGGTGGCGGCAAATCATTCTTACCTGAGTGTTGTCGTCCTCAATACCGATCTCCTCCTCGCAGACGGTGCTCCAGAACTCAACGGCCAGCTTGGCAACGTCCTCGTCCGAGGACTTCATGCCCAAAATGGTCAGGCCGAACAGGGCCTTCTCCATGTAGAAGCGCATGTTGTCGTAGTAGAGACCCATGATGCGGTTGAGGCATCCGAAGGCGCCCTGCTGTATCCGGGAGTCATCGGCCTGTGTGGCCTCGCAGACGACCTGCATGATGTAGTTGCGCTCGCCCTCGTGCTTGAAGTTGTTACCGACGAACTCGAGGGAGTCACCGAGGGCCGTGATGGCGGCCAGGCGAACCTCGAGGCTCGTTTCCTCCTTGCGTGCACCCTGGACGACGGCGGTCAAGATGGCGTTGGAGTGGGTGATGAGGGCGGCTCGCAGGTCGGGATCTTGGCTCTCGCAAATGTAACCGATCGTGGTCAACGAGGCCTGCTTCTGGTGCTCGCCACCCTCGCTGACGTTCTTGACGAGAGTGCCCATTAGATCCTGCCACTGGCCTCTCGGCAGCTCGATGGATGCGATAGAGGAGATGACCTGGGCGGCAGCCTGGCCGGCCTGGGCGTTGGATGAGGAGAGGGTCTGGAGTGTCAGGTCCTTGACCCGGGTCTTAGTCTCGTCATCGGTCTGCTGGAGCCATTTTGCCTGAAGCTCCTGGTGGCGGGCGAAGTCACGGGCGGTGAAGGCGTTCTTGAGAGCGAGACCGGCGGCGGCACGGATGGAGCCATCTGCGCTGTCGTTTGCAAGCTCTTGGACGAGGGTTGCGAGGTATAGGGGCTATTGAGAGACAAGTTGGTTAGCAAATTTGCCAGCGGCGGTGGGGGGCGGAGGGGGGGGTAGTCGGCGTCCAAAAGTGGGCGGGCACATACAAAGTTGTTGTCGGCGGCTTGTGTGAGTTGCTGCTCGGCAGCGTTGCGCAAGTTCGCGTCTGGTTGGAAATGTCAGCCTCGTCTTTCGGATCGGGGAGTGTTCGTGATGCGCGTTGGGACAGGAGCCAAGGAGAAGCAGAGTCTGCTTCATTGCTCTGGCGACAGAAGAACGGCAGACAGGAGAAGAGGGGCGGGAGGGGTTTGGTGGTGACAGAAATGCGATGCAGCGGAATGCGAAGGGGAAAATGAGGAAGCCAAACTTACCAGGCGACAGCGAATTGGCCAAAACCTGGTTGATCTCTGAGCTCGACATGTTTGCCGCTCAAATTGTGGTGGTATGAAGAAGGTAAGGCTGAGCCAGTGCCGATGTTTGGAGGTGTTGTTCGGAAGGGGGGGACGAACTCCTCCTTGTCGTAGTAGGACATCTCGGACACGGAGACGTCGG
>PUHP01000454.1:13937-28658 GCA_006783085.1 Colletotrichum shisoi
GGGGGGGGGGGGGGGGGGGGGGGGGGGGGGGGGGGGTGGAAGCATGGCCCCCCATCGTTCCAAACCCCCGGCGGTAACACACCCCTAAGGATATACACGTCCGGCAAAGCTATAAAAGAAAGAATGAGAATAACGAATACCACATCATCATCCTCCTCCTCCTCCTTCTCCATCTTCACTCCCACATCATCTCCAAAAAAAACACTTGATCCAACGCATACATAAACGCAACTTGTCTGTTCTTTCGGCCCCCGTCTCCATAACCAAACAAAAGTCACATCACCACCGCCCGCAATGCCCACGCGATACCAGGCCACCCCCGCCAGCCCCGAGCCCCTGGCCCGGCCCCTGACCTTCCCCTTCTCCAACAAGACGGCCAAGAACCGCCTCCTCAAGAGCGCCATGGCCGAGCACCTCGCCACCTGGAGCAGCACCGAGCCCTCCAAGAGAGGCATCCCCACGCCTGAGCTCGTCGAGATCTACCGTCGGTACGTTTTAGAGAACACACACACACACACACACACACACACGTATATATATATATATATACGTACCGCTCCTTTCAAGAACCCACTAACACCATCATCGCAGCTGGGGCGAAGGCCCAAACAGCTTCGGCGTCATCGTCACCGGCAACTTGGCGACCGAGTTCGACTACATGACCGGCACCGGCGACATGATCATCACCCCCGAGTGCGAGCCCGCCGGCGAGCGCTTCGACGCCTTCAAGGCCGTCGCCGCCGCCGGCAAGGCCCACGGCAGCCTGATGGTCGCCCAGGTCAACCACCCCGGCAGACAGGTGTCCAAAAGGATCCAGCCGAACCCCGTCTCCGCCTCGGCCGTCAAGCTTGGTTCGTCCTCCTTCCCGTCCTCTTTTTTACTACCGTCCTCTCTTTACT
Organism: Colletotrichum shisoi; assembly: GCA_006783085.1. Lineage (NCBI taxonomy): Eukaryota > Fungi > Ascomycota > Sordariomycetes > Glomerellales > Glomerellaceae > Colletotrichum > Colletotrichum shisoi. The sequence goes on from PUHP01000454.1 coordinate 14,837, forward strand.
GCCGTCCTCGATGGTTTACGCCATGCATGGGCAACCCCCCACTGACAAAAGACAACCCAGAACCCAAGATGGGCATGGAGTTCGCGGCGCCCCGCGAGGCCACAAAGGCCGACATCGACCGCATCGTCGAGGGCTTCGCGCACGCCGCCGAATACCTCGACAAGGCCGGCTTCGACGGCATCCAGGTGCACGCGGCCCACGGCTACCTCGTCGCCCAGTTCCTCTCGCGCACGACCAACAAGCGCACCGACGAGTACGGCGTGCAGACGATCGAGAACCGCACGCGCCTCATAGCCGACATCGGCCGCGCCATCCGCGCGCGCACGTCGCCGGGCTTCATCCTGTCGGCCAAGTTCAACAGCGTCGAGTTCCAGGACGGCGGCGTCACGCCCGACGAGGCCCGCGAGCTGTGCGAGACCCTGTCGGGCCTCGGCTTCGACTTTCTCGAGCTCTCGGGCGGCACCTACGAGAGCCTGGGCATCGAGTGGAAGAAGGACAGCACCCTCCGCCGCGAGGGCTTCTTCCTCGAGTTCGCAGACACCGTCGTCAGGGGCCTGGGCGACGCCGCCACCCGCAAGACCAAGGCCTACATCGTCGGCGGCCTGCGCTCCGTCGGCGCCATGGTCGGCGCCCTCGACGTCGTCGACGGCGTTTCCCTGGGCCGCCCCGGCGCCTACGAGTTCCGCGTCGCGCCCGACCTCCTCGAGGGCCGCATCACGGCCGCCATCCGGCCCGTGGGGATGATCGAGGACGACTTCAACGTCGACATGGCGGCGGCGAGCGCCAACATCCGCCTCGTTGGCGAGGGCAAGGAACCCTTCGACGCGAGCGACCCCGAGGCCGTCAATGTGTTTGCCCAGGACATGCAGGCCTGGTACGCCGACTTGGTCGCGGACGGCGACAAGCTGGAGAGACACGGAGGCGTCCGCTATTCCGGCAAGACTCTGCCATATGGCACAACTGCGGCGGCCTAGTTGAGGGTTGGGGAGGAGAGAGCATTAGCATAGACATAGACATGAGCATTCCTGTATACGAATATCTTGAACCCATGGAACACTGTCTGCATGAGCAAGACACGCACGTGTAGCTTCACATGTCGACTGTCGAGTTGACTGTCAAGTTCACATTTAGTGGCGTTCATGACTGATATTGCGTATATTCCAGTCAAGATGGCCAAGGAGCGTGTCCAACACTTGTTGCGTAACATGGTCCAACCGGTATCCACCACCGGATTGAACCATGGTCCATTGCAACCCACCAGAACAATCGAGACTACTGGTCGGAAAGGATGAAATCTCAACTCAGCATACAGGGAATGACTGAGACTAGCGGCACCCAAAGCAACTTGGAGAACCGCGGGGGTGTGTGGCTTGACGGCGGTCCACTCGCCGTGTCTTCGGAGGACTTTGGATTTGTAATCTCGCCCACCGTTGCATGGATACGCGCATGGCCTGCGGACGACCCCCGGCCCCGGTTTGATCCTTTGGATTCGTATTGGTAACTTGAGATTCAAGGCTCAAGCCTCAAAAATGGGCAATGTTCCTGAATAAAAAAAAGAGGCCCCGAGACAACTTGCTCCGAGACGACTTGCTCCTCGCCATTCATTGCCCCGTCCCGCTTGGTTCACGGTGACCAAACTGACCGAATAAACCACGGACCCCAAAGTGAATCGATCGATATGGAGACTTCGTCACAACGCCGCAAGGGTGAGTTGAGTCGCTTGACCTTGACCCTGATGACCCCACACGGATCGGGTGAGAGCAGGTCTCTCGACTAACACGCATAGCCTGCGACCTGTGCTTCGTCAAGAAGATCAAGTGCGACATGCTCAAGTCGGCATGTTCCAACTGCATCCTGTACAAGACCGAATGCAAAACGACTCCGGTCAGGTGCTGCACCACATGCGCAACGTGCAGTCGGTCGTGTCGGACCTCGTGACACGGGAGGAGGATTTGCTGGGGATCCAGGTCCTCGTCGGCATGGTCGTCCTTTTCCAGGGGACCAAGGACCCCAAGCCGGCGTCGGTTCTCATCGGGACGGCCATCCGTCTGGCGCATCGCATGCAACTCCACGACAGGAGTTCGCAGCGCTTCTTCCCACCCGAGATCGCCCGGCAGAGATCTAGGGTGTTTTGGTTGGTATATGTCATGGACAAGGTGAGTGTTTAGCGTCGTTGTTGTCGTCGTCGTCGTCGTCGTCGTGGCGGTGTCGATACAGGTTGACGGGTAGCAAGGCTGAAGCAAACCGTAGGACATCGGCTTGCGATCCAAAACGCCGTCTTTCCAGCTCGATGCCGACATTGACCTGGCGCTTCCGGAGCTGTACCCCAATGACGGCGCCGGCACCATAGCGGCGAAGAACGGCAGCGAGTTCAACTTCTTCCGGGCGCGGGTCGAGCTCAGCCACATCGCCGGCAAGGTGTACGACCTGCTGTACAGCACGAGGGCGCGCAAGGTGTCGAGGCAGGAGTCGCAGTCGCGGGTGGCGAGGCTGGAGGAGATGCTCGAGAGCTGGTACGACAACATACCGGCCGAGTTCCGGCTGGATTCTGTGCTGCAGAACATTGATGCGCTGCCGGCGGTGCTCATGTCGCTCGTGTACCACCACTACTTTGTGGTGGTGGTGATGACGCACGGCATCTACTCGCACGACGCGGACTGGGTGCATCGCATCGGCTCGTACTGCCGGAAGGCTACGAGGGATCTCGACCGAGTGCCGGTGGCGGCCAACCTCAAGCAGAACGCCCCGCTCCCGGACGGGTGGGAAAGGTGCGTCGAGCTGAGCCGAAGGTGCATGAAGCTGTTCGCCGAGTCGCCCATGACGGACTGCAGCATCTGGACCAACTCGTGTGCGCACTTGTCGGGACTCATCATCATCCTGTCCAACATGTTTGTGTTCCCGGAACACGAGCATCTGGTGACGGACCAGGCGCTAGCCAACCATGCGCTTCATCTGTTTGATATGATGCTGGAGGTGATGAACAAGGACGCATTCCACAGGCTCCACGTGGTGGTTAGGGAGCTTCATCGGCGAGCGATGGCGACGGTAGAGAGGGCGGCGCAGAAGCGAGACGAGCAAGCGGCGGCGGCGGCGGCGGTGGCCGAGGCCATTAACAACAGCTTGCCTTTCGGGATGCAATTCGAAGAGGACGTCAGTTTCTTCGAGGCCGGCGACATGGGGGGAGGGTTCGATGGGATCTTCGGCGGAGGCGCCATTGACGGTTCGCCGGTGACGATTGGGTCTGAGACGGCAGACACGATTGAAGGAATACAGGAAGAAGTTTGCCGAGCGACCATGCCCGTCGAGTATAGCCACTACTAGGCGGACGGGTCGGATGTGGTTCTAGTGTTTCGTTGGCGCTATGTTTTTTGGGATTGATGTCGGGATCGGGAGTTCAAGGCGCATGTAAGGGTGTGTAGGTATTATCACCAGAGGGTCGTGACGATGGAAAAGCGCGGACTGTCAAGATCCGTTGTGCATGTGGGATTGGGATACTGGGAACCGGTAATTAACCGGTATTCAATTGGGTCGAAGTATCCGTCCGCATGTGAGTGAAGTTGGTGATGCTGCGCATGTTGGTTGTACAATGGGAGTGCTTGATTGAGCTCACCAGCAACAGCAACAGCAACAGCCAAACGGCAACAGCAACAGGAGCTCAAGCAACAATCTTTCCCGTTGTCGGACGGACGATGGGCCGAGTCTGGGGCAGAGTGGGGTCATCGCACCCCGTTTGGCGAGCTAATCTCTATTGGGAATGGTGGATAACAGAGCTCCGAGGCTGAGGCCAATAAGAGGCAGGACGTTTCCAAGCGAGCAGGGGGGGTTCTGAGACATAGTGGGGCATCAAGCATGTGGAAGGAGGTGAGCAGTTAGGGAAGCAAGCAACTGCCGCCCACTCACTCACCCACCCACCTAAGCAAGCTACACAGTTAATTGAGTGCCGGGTGTGTTGATGAATTATGCATGTACCTCTCTCCCTTCCTTATGAAGACGACCTTAAATTGCCGTGTTGAGAAAAGGCGGATAGCAGAACGGACATGGTAGGGGAGGGGCAATAAGAGATGGAAGGGAAAGGGACAAGGCGGTAAGAGAGACGGAAAGAGGCAAGTAGGCAGCTGTTGTTTCCGAAGGCGGGCAGGCGGGCAGGCGGGCGGGCGGGCGGGGAGAAGGAAGGAAGGAAGGAGGGAAGGTAGGTAGTAGGTAGGTAGGTGCCTACTCTGTACACCTGTGTCCTGCCGTCGGTGCTGATCCCGGGAGGAGCTCTCCTCCTCCTCCTTCCTCTTCCCAAGCTCAAGCTGTTCCCCCACCCAGCACACAATGACAGTCACGGCGTCATAATTGAACCGTTGATTATTTTCGTTCATCGTGCATCATCCATCATAGCCGTCATATCCATCACCGCCCGGCCTCCTCTCCTCTATCTGCAGCCATTGAGAGCGAGCGTATCCATCCGTCCACCACGCATGACGATTGTTGTCGACAGAAACACTGCCGACTCCTCCTCTCTTCTTCACATATACCACCTACCTACGGATACCTTCCTTGCCTACGGCAACACCACAACACGCATCGCTCCCTTCGGTTACGCTACGACACAAACAGAATATCGCCCACCAGTTAAACTTCGACCCCCTAGTCCGTCATACGAGTCAACGTCAATGTCGCCAATCTAATACACGATCCCGTACACCTACTTTCACATCCACTGCTGCATCCCCATCCCCATCCCCCTCGCCGCCGATATTTCCGCTATTACGCCTTTTGCCCTGCCGCCTCTCCCATTTGCTGGACAAAGAGACCTTCCCCCCCTCGCCGGATCGATTTACCTTCCTGTAAGTACCTCTAAATCATGTCCCGCCTCCCGCACCTCTCTCTGTGTGTGGGTGTGTGCGTGTTGTGGCCTTGGCTTCCCTGTGCTTTATCTGACCTCTGAAGCCCTTCGCCTCTCACCGTCTACCATCTCCCGTCTCCCGCCGTTTACATCAGCAGTCGGATTACCCCTCGACTTCCGCCGCCCCCCGTCGCATTTCTCCTCTTCCGTTCTTCATGCAAACCGCCAGACTCCTCTTCCGCCACGCAAACATCTCCTCCCTATCCCTCGTGCGCCAACCCGCTCAGAAGAGATTCCTCTCTCACACGCAACAAACCATGGCCGACTACAAGCTCAAGTCCGTCACCTCGCTGTCGCTCAAGCCAGGCGACAAGCAGGAGGTTGAAGTCGAGGGCATCGAGGGCGCAAAGGTCCTGCTCGTCAATGCCGGCGGCACCATCCAGGCTGTCGGCCCCAAGTGCACCCACTACGGCGCTCCCCTCATCAAGGGCGTCCTCACCACCTCGGGCCGATTGACGTGTCCCTGGCACGGAGGTTTGTCCACCTCTCTCTCTTTCTCTCTCTCTCTCTCTCTCTCTCGCTCTCTCACACACACACACACACCCACCTACTCTCTCTCTCTCCCTTTCTCTCTCACACACACTCAACCTCCCCACTCTCTCGTCTTGCCACAGACTAACTCGACCACAGCCTGCTTCAACGCCAAAACCGGTGATGTCGAGGATGCCCCCGCCCTCGACGCTCTCCCCACATTCAAGGTCACCGAGCGCGACGGCGCAATTTACATCTCGGGCGACGAGGCCACCATCAAAGCCGGCCGCCGTAAGCCCAACTTCAAGTGCAATGCCGCCGCCGGCGCCCAGAAGGACAGGGTCGTCATCGTCGGCGGAGGTTCCGGCGCTCTGGGCGCTGTCGAGGGTCTCCGCAACGGCGGCTACGACGGCCCCCTGACCATTGTCTCCTCGGAAGGCTACTTCCCCATCGACCGCACCAAGCTGTCAAAGGCCCTGCTGACCGACGTCAACGCCCTGCAATGGCGCGACGAGGAGTTCTACAAGAGCGGCTCCGTTGACTGGGTCGCTGACGAGGTCACCGACGTCGACTTCTCGGACCGCAACGTCACCACTAAAAAGGGCGACAAGATTGCCTACACCAAGCTGATCCTCGCCACCGGCGGCACCCCGAGAAACCTGCCCCTCCAGGGCTTCAAGGTCCTCGGCAACATCTTCACCCTGAGGACTGCCCACGACGCCAAAAAGATTGTCAAGGCCATCGGCGACAAGGGCAAGAAGATTGTCATTGTCGGGTCTTCCTTCATTGGCATGGAGGTCGCCAACGCCACGGCCAAGGACAACTCGGTCACCGTCATCGGCATGGAAAAGGTTCCGCTCGAGAGAGTGCTGGGCGAGAAGGTTGGTGCCGGTATCCAAAAGAGCCTCGAGAAGAACGGCGTCAAGTTCCACATGAACGCCGGCGTCGACAAGGCCGAGCCGTCGGCCTCGGACGCGTCCAACGTTGGCGCCGTCTATCTCAAGGACGGCACCAAGCTCGAGGCCGACCTCGTCATCCTCGGCGTCGGCGTCGCGCCCGCCACCGAGTTCCTGAGGGAGAACAAGGTCATCCGTCTCGAGGACGACGGATCGATCAAGACGAACGAGAGCTTTGAGGTGGTGGGACTGAAGGACGTGTACGCCATTGGCGACATTGCCACGTACCCCTACCACGGGCCCGGGGGCAACGGCAAGTACACGCGCATCGAGCACTGGAACGTTGCGCAGAACGCGGGTCGCTCCGTCGCAAACAACATCATCAACTCGGCCGTCAAGACGCCGCACTTCATCCCCGTCTTCTGGTCGGCGCTGGGGTCGCAGCTCCGTTACTGCGGCAACACGGTCGGCGGGTGGGACGACATTGTGCTGCAGGGCAGCGTAGAGGAGTCGTCCTTTGTCGCGTACTACACCAACGGCGAGACGGTCGTCTCCATGGCTTCCATGGGCAAGGACCCAGCCATGGCGCAGTCGGCCGAGCTGATGTCGCTGGGCAAGATGCCTTCAAAGTCGGAGCTGGCCAAGGGGCTGGACATTACAACTATTGGCCCGGTCGAGGCATGATGCCTGGTGGTAGGTTGGCCATTTGGAGGGGAGAGAGAGAGAGAGGGGGGGGGGGATGTGTAATGAAGCCGGAAACGTAGGGAGGCCAGGGGAGGGAGGACGTAATCGCTGGTGTATTTTGACAAGGCCTTTAGGCAAGCAAACAAGCACTCAAGACATGTGACGATTTCCACGATTCAAGCTAGTCCGTGTTGGTGGTGATGAATGTTTTGTTGATGATGCTGGCCTGATGGGTTGATGGGACGGGTCATGCATGGGACGATGGGCGTACGAGAAGGGGCTTCCCTTCCCAACTGAGGAATTCCCGCGGGGCCGAGGGGCCGAGGGGCTCCAGTGCGATTCTCTAGGCGATTTGGTGTGCGCTATGGTTGGACCGCTCGGGACCGAACGCACGGAACGGTACCCGACCATCTCCGGGTGGGGCGCCGTTTGGGGGCCCGGCGGCGCCGATGCGAGCGGAGCGGGCCAGGCTCGGAGCCTACGGCGGCTCGACGATGACAACTTGATGGGAACTGACCTGTGTATAAAGAGGATGGCATGAAACTTCCGAAACAGTTGGGACGGATCTACAAATCACACGGATTGGTCCAGTCTTGCATCGCTGCCTTGTCTCTCTCTCCTCTCTCCCTTTTTCTCACATCAGTCATCACCCAACGACATCTTATTCCATATCATATCAGCTACAGCCATTCCCTAGACTGAAAGACACTTACAGCCCCTTTAAAAAAAAAACACAACGCCTACCCGATTCACCACATCAACAATGACAACACCAAACCAGGCGCCCGTCATCGTCATCGGCGGCAGCCTCGTGGGCCTCGCCAGCGCCCTCTTCCTCTCCGCCCACAGCGTCCCCGTCGTCCTCGTCGAGCGCCACACGGCGAGCTCGCCGCACCCTCGCGCCATCGGCTACACCCCGCGGACCCTCGAGCTCCTCGAGTCCGTCGGCATCCCCGCCAGCTCGCTCCGCGCCGGCAAGGGCCCGCCGGGCGGTCGGCCCCGCCGCATCAAGGTCCAGAGCCTGGCGGGCGACTGGACGGACGAGCAGCACTGGAACAACAACAACAACAACAACAACAACAGAGACAACAACAACAACACCAACAACAACGCGAAACACAATGGCGGGCCTGAAAGAGGCCCCAACGGAGGCAATCCTCCTCCTCCTCCACCTCCAGGCGGTCCCCCGGGCGACGGCGCCAAGGTCTACTCGCCTCTCATCAGCGCGGCCATCACCCAGGACCGCCTTGAACCCATCCTCCGCCGGCGCGCCGTCGAGCTCGGCGCCGACCTCCGCCTCGGGTGGAAGATGACCTCCTGGGCCCAGTCCGCCGACGGCGTCAGCGTCACGGCCGTCAACAGGCAGGGCGAGCAGGTGACGCTCGACGGGTCGTACATCGTCGCCTGCGACGGCGCGCGCAGCGTCTTCCGCGAGCAGCTGGGCATCCCGACGACGGGCGTCGGCCACCTCCGCAGCCTGTGCAGCATCATGTTCCGCTGCGCGCCCGTCGAGCACTACCTGGACCGGGGCTTCGTGCAGTTCGCCATCGAGGGCCGCGACGACGGGTTCGAGGCCTTCCTCGTCAGCTACAACGACGGGCGGTGGGCGCTCATGTGGAACGCCGACCCCGCCGGTGCCCCCGATGATGCCCCGGACAACAATGACAACGACAACGACAACGACAACAAGAACAAGAACAAGAACAAGAACGAGAACAAAACCAACGGAACGGACACGGCAGACACGCCCGAAGCCCAGAGGGCCCTCGTCCGTAAAGCGCTCGGGCTCGGCCCCGACGTCCTCCGCGACGAGGACATCAAGCTCGTCGCCGTCGGGCGCTGGGACATGAGCGCGCGGATCGCCGAGCGGTTCTCGTCCGGGCGCGTCTTCCTCGCGGGCGACGCCGCGCACACGCTGCCGTCCAACCGCGGCGGCTACGGCGCCAACACGGGGTTCGCCGACGCGCACAACCTCGCGTGGAAGGTGGCCGCCGTGCGGTCGGGCGCGGCGGACGCCTCGATCCTGGCGACGTACGACGAGGAGCGGCGGCCCGTGGCGCTCGTGCGGCACGACCAGCTCTTCGTGCGGGACGACTACAAGCCGTACGCGCGCGGCGGCGGCGACTGGGCGGCGACGGGGCGGGCGGTGGAGGTCCTCGACGACGTCGCCATGGAGCTGGGCCAGATCTACCGCTCCGCCGGCGTGGTCCTCGGGGCCGAGGGGGATGGGGAGGGGTTGCCGGACGCGATGAGGCCCGACGAGTGGCGCGGCCAGCCCGGGACGAGGGCGCCTCACGTGGCGATGGTGAGGCGCGGGTTGGAAGAGGAGGAGGAGGAGGAGGAGGAGATCTCGAGCCTGGCGTTGTTCGGGAGGGGATGGGTTCTCCTCTCGAGGGACGCGGGGTGGAGGGGCGTCGCGGACGGGGCCGGGGCCGGGACGCGGGTCGGCGTTGCGTGCGAGTTCGTCTGCGTCGGGGAGGACATCATGGAGGCGGACGAGAGGGAGATGTTCGAGGACAGCTTCGGGGTGGGACCGTCCGGGGCCGTTCTGGCGAGGCCCGACGGGTTCATCGCGTGGAGGTCGGCCGAGCGGGGTCCCGGGTTCGAGGGCGAGTTCGCGGAAGTCTTCAGAAGGGTCACCTTTGCGAGGGGTTGATGCGGGACAGTGAGGCCGAGGGAGGGTTTCTCTGGAGTTGTATATGGATTCTTTTTTTTTTTTTTTTTGAAAGTACATATCATGGCCGTTTATAGTTAATGTCACTTGATTCTCGTATTTGTGTTTCCAAGCTGTGATGTCGGTTCTTGGGTAAACGTCAGTAGAGTGAAAATGGCGAGAAAGCTATATGGGCAGCAACAACATATATGATATGATCCTACCCGCCGTTAGCCCCTCGAGAGCTTGTGCAGTCTCTTGTCCTCTAACTACGCGTGCTGACCGGTACGCCCCCGCAGAGGAAGTCGGGGCTGTTGTCCCTGAGGTTCTTGTTACACTCCTCACATTGCGATACATAGACTTGTATGGTGGTCGAAGCCGGCCTACGAAACAACCCGAGAGGTTGTCTACCAGTACAGTCGTAGTTCACTAGTATAGAAGTACTCGCCCTCGAGTTTGACCGAGTTGAAGATACCTGGTTCGATTATTTTCGGCAAGCGTTTTCTACAACCTGATTCTTCTGCAGATACTAAGTTGGACATGGGACATTTGAGGGAGAAAAAGGGACCAGCGATGTGCCACATAAAGCAGGGCTGGGGGGCGAACCACGGAGTGTTCACCTTGAGTCGTCGGCCGCTTATAAAATTGCAAAACCTTAACGCGCCACTTACCAAGGCAACCCGTAGAGACTGTTTCCCCCATCACAACTAACATAGTGCAGATATACAGGGTAGTGCAGAACAGTCGTGTACGACAGGCTTAAATGCCTTCTGCCGTCGTTAAAATGTAGGTGTTGTTGCAAGTAGTTGTTGCTATCTATTGGATACAGTGGTTCTGATATGGTGCCTGTCTCTTTTTGCCTAGGTAATAAGTAAATAAGAAAGTTGGAAAAGAGGAAAAGACAAGGACGTTTCTCTTCTCCCTTGGGGAAAGAAACTCTGTACATTTCCATGGTTGTACAAAACAAAGCAGCAACCTTTGTAGCCGGCACTTCGTCGAGGGCGAGACCTGCTGCGTCCCCTTTCCCCTTCTTTTCTCCCAGTTTCTTCATCCAACAACACCATAACGCACAAAACCACCAGAGAACTGCCATCTACATCCAAAGCAACAACCACCAACTATGTCGGCCGCCGCCGAACCCAGCACCCACCAGTTCACCACTGCCGCCTCCACAGACCAGCTCCGCAAGATCGGAGCAGGCCACTGCGGCTCCGTCTGGTCTTCCACGTCTCCCGAGTCCTCGCTCGTGATCAAGCGAGAGGACGGGGGCGAGGGCCGGTCCATCACACACGAGTACAACATGCACCGGGACGTCCTCCAGAGCCTTGAAAGCCCTCGTGTGGCCAGTACCATCAATGGTTCCCGCGTCAACGTGCCGAGATGCGAAGGCTTCCTTGGCCAGGGGAACGAAGCTGCCTGGTCTGCGATTCTGCCCAGGCTCCCCGGAACCTTCACATCTTGCAATGCGCTCATCGGCGAGAAGATTCCGCCGCTGCCTCGCCACGTGCGCAAAATGCTCGCCCAGACGCTGGGCCTGGGAAAGAGCCCGGAAGACGTCGCCGACGACGCAAGCAACGCGCACTGCCTTGTCAGACCGTACCTCGGTCGTCGGAAGCACCGCCGGAACAGCAGCACCGATCAGACGGCCCCCAAGAGGTTGTTCGGCTTTTACAGCCTGAGAAACCTGCCACTGCACGCCAATCAGATGGAGGACCTCGGTCTCGACCTGGAAGGTTATGCCCTGGCCATGGCGGACGCGCTGGCCTTCCTACATTGGTCTGCCCGAGTCGACGCCAACGACGTCGAGTTCGTGCTGGCCCAGAGCCGCCAACAGACCACAGCTCGGAGAGCACCGAGCCTGGGTTCAACGGACTTCCACTCCGACAAAGCTGTCCTTGGACCGCACAGCATGTGGGTTCTCGATTTCGATTGCTGCAGGAGCATGACCATGGACGAGGCGGGAATCAAGCAGGCCTGCAAAAGCTTCTGGCGCAACGACCCATACTACCCGCGCCCGGGAGGCGACAACCAAGCCGACCAGGGGCTCTGGGACGTCTTTCGAGATCGATTTCTTGAAGTCAGCAAGCGTCTGTTGGAGGGTGAGACCGAGGCTGTGAGACGGCTGCCACAACAGCTTATCCGGTTGGTCAAACAAACAAAGGGGAAGTTTTCCAGAGGGACTGGTTTCTGGTGATGCATTCTCCCGTTGGGAGTGAAGTGGTTTTCTATTTCTGCGAAATAGATAGGAAGGCATATGATAGTCGTAGCCTAGTGTCAACAAGGCTGTCACGGCCTTCCTTGAGACAAACCATTACTGCCCCAAACCCCACACAAGGTAGCAGCTTCATCGAGAGCATGTGGAGAGAATTCTCCACTAGATACCAGATACCTTTTCTACAGCCGCAACATCTTCACAATCCGCCGGGAGACGAAGTTCAATCATCTTCCTGCCATGTTTATCGACAAGATCGCGCAACGGACAGCTGCCCGGAAGGAGGGCAGTTCCAGCGTCCGCGGGTCACGGGGCGGTGCCTCTCCGAGCCCAAGAGGTTCGGGCAGGAGCCCTGGATCGAAAGACAGCAGTGCACAAACTGGCGGCTCTCCTCGGGGACGTGGGGGTGGAGGTGGAGGCCGGCGTGGATCTGGAGGAGCCGGACGTGGCGCGACTCCCCGGTAGCCAATTGCTTTTTGGAGCGGTGGCGTTGCTGCGTGGCAGTGGTGTGTAAATGAAAGTCATGGGTTGTAAGAAATGCAAGTCTGTTCAGTGTGTCTGGATCCATCAACCTCATATATTCTCATACTCGGTCTACTCGGCCAAGATGAACCCCCCTCACTTGACTTGCACCACGCAATGCACAATGTCCCCTGTCTCCGGACTGGGCTCAATGACCATGGCAGACAGCGGGTTGCCATGTGCACACCCAGAGTCCAGCCCGAACGCGTACCTCGTCCAAGAACCCTGAGCTCCTTCGTCCCCCAGCTCCCTTGGAATTCCAATCTCTACTTGGTCTTGCAACCTCGCCAGGGCATCATGACCATACACAACCACCGTCCGCTGTTCCGGGATCTCGATCGAGTTCTGGGCTTCGTTCCACGCATCCCTCCCGAGCTTGCCGGCTCCAGCTTCGACGGGAATGGCATCTTGACGATGGCCCTGAGAAGAAGAGTCGCTTTTCGGGGTCTCTCCAGTGATGTCGCTGAAAGCGAAGGTCGGGTTGCCAAAGGTCGGGATGCTGGGGAAGAGGTCATATACAGCTAATAGGTCTTTAGACGGCCGACTGCTACAAATTTGGCAGTTAACCCAAAAAAAAACAAAAAACCACATTTAGTCTATGCTACGATGTAGAGGCCTGTTTACACGGGGTGCGGTGCCTATCCTTATCATTCAGTCACACTATGGTAGCGTTGGGCGATTGGGGAGGGCGAAGCTCAACAGACAGGCAAAGTGAGGGAGCGACACTTGTTTGTATCTTGGGGTACCTGGACATTGTTTCGCTGGAAGCAGAGTTCAGAGGAGTGGACATGATACCTTGCTCTCGATTTCGGGACGGAGATGGTAGGGAAGTTCATGTAGGATGTACATTGGCCAACTTGACGCATGAGAGACACATGGGACGGACTCGGGGTGGGCCTTCCGGCCGCCAGACGGGGCCGGCCATCGGCCGTCGGCCGGCGGAGCACGAGCCTTGAGCACCCCGAGGCCCCCGAAGCCCCCCTTGTCACCCCCGAGCGCTAAAGCCAGCTGTACCCCGCTAAAAAGTGACAGACAGCCCAGCCTGTTGTCACCAGTGCCGCCGCCAATCGAGTCCCAATCACCCCGCAACCAACTACCAAAAATCAATCTCGACCCTGCAAGTAAACAAACGAACTCATCCCCCCCCCTCCTCCACGGTCCCGGTCGCCGCCATCCAACAGCTTACCCCCATCCTCCCTTACGGAGAGCATCAACATCGACGACACCACCACACCACCGCACCGCCCGCCGACATCCGATCGACTTCTTTCCTCTCTCCTCTCCGTTACGAAGACCGCCGCGATGGCTTCCGAGACCAAGCCCGCCAAACCCACAAAGGCCGTCAAGGCCGACAAGCCCGTCAAGACCGACAAGGCCGACAAGTCGGACAAGTCGGACAAGTCCAAGGTGCACAAGCTCGCCCTCAAGGGCAGCGCGAAGCTCGTCGCCGAGTTCGTCAGTGAACCCCCCCCCCCCCCCCCCCCCCCCCCCCC
>PUHP01000455.1:4140-27993 GCA_006783085.1 Colletotrichum shisoi
CCCCCCCCCCTATACGCCGTTGAAAACACATTACCTCGTCCCATCCTGCCATCTGTCTAGAAAGAACGAAAAAAGAGGTCGATGCGCCACTAGCGCTCCGTCGGCACGAACTTGACGCTCTTTCTGCGCTCCCGCTCCCCGGACCGGCTCCCCGGGCTGGAGCTGAGGATCCCCGTTGTCGGGGTGTTGTTCGCTAGCGCCTCACGGACACTCTCGACGGCCCTGCTCTGCGGCACCTCGACGCTGTCGCCGCGGACATGGGGCGGGATCACGGGGCTCAGCGCACCCGACTTGCCTCCGCCGCCGCCGCCGCCGCCAACTGCGCTGCTGCTGTTGCCGATCCGTGCTTTCTCGATAGCGACGCGACCCAATTCGTCCGACCGCGCAATCGACTTCTCCTCGCGCCACTTCCCGGGGAGACAGGCGTGGCCGCAGCCGTCAAGAGGACAGCACCCGTCGCTGAGGTTGTAAGTGCCGTCGTCCGAGGGTGCGTGCCAGTCCTGCAAGCACGTGGCGTGACCGCCGTGGGCGCAGCCGGGGCAGTACCACCATATGCTCATGATTGAATCCGCATGCTGGGCGCCGACGACGCCGTCAATGAGGGAAACCATGGCCGCTGTGGTCTCGCGATGGCCGCAGACGGCGCAGGCACCCATTGTCGTGCGGCACCGCTCGCACTTCCAAAGAGCCTTCTGGCCGAGCGACGGATCGAGTTCCCTTGGTTTTCGGCAGCTAGGGCACATGAAGCCCCCCTTGACGCCCTGCTGCGCCGGGCCGAAGATGCATGTGTAGTTCTCACCCCACTCGGGAATGCCATCCGGCCAGCCTTGAACACAGAGTTTTCGGAGCAGGGCGGCTTGGATGAAGAGCTTCATGCCCGTAAGGCGCGAGTGGTGTTGACGGAGGATGGATGTGGCGCGGAAAGAGTCGATGACGGACTCTGGTACGAGGGGCTTCAAGAGAAGGACCATGGCAGAGGCGTTGAGCGCCGACGTACGCGTCTCGAAATCCAAAGCTCTGGATATAAGTGTGTACGGGTTCAGCGGGGGAGAGCTTTCCGCGTCTGGGTCGGACACAGCGGGATGCGGGTATGACGGATCTTCAGGCCAGGGGAGGTAGTCTGATTCGAGGATAGTTGGTGTAGAGTCATGTTGAAGGGCCGGGGCAATCTTTGGGGGGCTCGAAGAAGAGACGCCTACATGGAGAGGGGCGCGGTCCTCATAAGTCGCAGGGAGAGATCCCAGCTGTGATTGTGTTGATGGGTCGTCGGTGACTGTGTCCGATGCCATGGTCGTCTGAGATATCATAAAGATTTCTTCGGGGGAATCCTTTGATTCGCTTTCCCCAGGACCATGGAGTGTTCTCAAGGCTCCATGTTCGGGTGAGTCTTCGAGTTCTTTGCCACGAATGCGGCTCTCGTATTCGCCCTGGTCCTTCACCTCTCTTTGGCTGTCGAGCTGCACGGGGTAGCTTGTGACTGATCGCGTGGATGCTGATGTCCCTGCTTCAGAGGATGAGGCTAGTCCAGATGTCTGCCGGCTGCTTTCCGACATGGAGAACATCTGTGCAAAGGCCCCTTCTGAAGAATCCTGCCTCAAGGTACGTCGGGTATTCGGGGTACGAGGGCCATAGTCCAGGGGATTTTGCTCCTTTTTCCTTGGCTCCGGCACATCTATAGCTTGAGATAGGGCGTCAGTGTCATAGAAGTCGTAACCCTCTGTGATGGAACTCTGTGTCTCCTCGCTATCATGACTTGTGGTAGATAGAGGAACCGAGTCCAATCGCCTCCTCGGACTGGTATTAAACGTACTGTGGACAGCCGGGGGCAATGCAAAACTGTCTGATTCCATGACTGATGGTAATTCTGCCGCTGACGGGAAATTGCCTTGGTCGGCAGTACCCCCGTTGATGGCTCTCGCAACAGGCGTCGAAACGTTTGAGGTGCTTTCGATTTCTTCTGAAAGCAACGATCGAGGCCCCAGAGACTTGGTATCAATGCTGCTAGAAACAAGAGCCGATGGTCTCCTGGGAGTTTCCTCGCCATTCATCTCCACGACAACATCCAAGGCCCTTGGCACCCGGACCTTGGGGATGTCCCTTCCTTTAGAAATGGACAGCCGTTTCTGGAACCGGCCCAGGCGGGTTTCGAGGTGGAACTGAGCTCGGCGGGTCAACAGCAGGTTCATCGAGTAGGCAAGAACCCGCCATGTCTGGGCCAGACGATATTGGTTGACGCGCTCTGCAGCGCGCGCATACTGGTCCATAATGCCACAGACTCTCCTGGCCAGCGGCTGCGCGCCGGCGACGTACGGCAGCTCGCGGTCCAACGTTTCCAGATAGCAGCTGGACAGGTATTCGTATATGTCGACTCGTGCCGCCGCGGGAATGTGGCCGACAGCCATGGCTTGCTGGGTTTTATAAGTACCAGTCACCTTGATTGCCTGCTCCAGACCCAGCACGAGGTCGTCGCTGATGGTCGGGCCGGATGGCGGTGTGGTGCTCAGAACTGGAATCGAACGCAGACTAGGTCTCCTTTTCCTGCCAACTCTGCGACGCGGCCCCAAGAAGCTGCCAACAACATCATCTTCCGAGTCGCTGCGGCTGATGCTGAGCATCGGGGTTGTTGGGCTCGAACTGTAGGATGTCCGTGGCGGCGCGACACTCGCTTGGTGATGGACGATGGAGGGCCGTGGCCGATCCTGTGGCCGCTCGTCGAGGAACAGGACGGCGTCACCTCGAGCGGAAAATGCCATGCTCGAGACAGGCTGTCTATCGAGTACTTTCGGGGCGAACGCGGCATCGCATTGATTGAAGAAGCCGTCGTTGCCAGCCGTCCAGAGGAGATCTTGGTTCTGCCAGAGT
This sequence comes from Colletotrichum shisoi, assembly GCA_006783085.1. NCBI lineage: Eukaryota > Fungi > Ascomycota > Sordariomycetes > Glomerellales > Glomerellaceae > Colletotrichum > Colletotrichum shisoi. The sequence goes on from PUHP01000455.1 coordinate 7,003, forward strand.
AGACCCGACGGCGAGAAGTCGAATCGCTCAATCTCTTTGTATGGCATGGAAGGCCGGGCGAGGTCCCAAATGTGGACGCCGTTGATTCCGTATCGTTTGTGGTTGTCATCGTAAGAGACGGCAACTTGGGCGGCACGTTTGCCCTGGGCGCTTGCTGACCAGAGTCCAGGCCGCCATGCGACGACGGATACTGGTGCGGGAGTGTATATGACCCATCGAGGCTTCTGCCGCTTGTCGGCGTTTTTGGACATGTCCCAGACGGCGCATTTGCTGTCCCAGCCACCGCTGATCAGGTGGTTGCCGTCGGGATGCCATGATATCGAGGCGCAGGCCTTGTCGTGGGCGGGTATCTTGAGCAGCGGCTGGGCAATCTTCCGGACGTCCCATTTCAGAACGACGCCAGACTCGGTCCCGCAGGCAAAGTAGAAGCCGTCCTTGGGCGACCATTTGACTTGCCGAACCCCGTCGGCGTTGCACTTGTAGGCGCCGCGCGGGCTGTAAGTGAGACCACCCGAGCGACTCTGCACCGGCGCGCGAATGTCAAAGTATCGCACCATGCCATCCTGGCTGCCGGAGAGCAGTGTCGTCTGCCTGTGGGGGTTGATGTCGAGACTGTTGACCTGGCGCGAGTCTTCCCTCGTCTGGACGAACTCGAGTGCGGCGCCCCCTGTCGAGATCCTAGCGAGGTCATACGAGAAGATCTTGCCGTTTGCACAAGCTGTGAAGATGGTGGAGTCGCCGTGCCACCGGACATCTCGTATGGAGAGTTGGTCTGCCGTCAGGGAGCTCGATGGGCCCTTGCCGGAGGAGGCGGATTGCGCCGTGATTGCGCTGCGGACATCGATGCCCTCGCTGATGGACAGACCGTCAAACACGATGGTCTTGAGGACATGTCTCCCGGCTATGACGGCGGCGCGGTGATCGGGGGCGGTGTCGAGACACAGGATGGGGACGCCGGCAGGGAAGACGGCATTCTGCGAGACACTCGGTCGGTACGAGGTCTGGAAGTGCGGCGCACTGGTGATGCCGATGGAGTGGTGGGTGTCGGTGCTGCTGTCGGCAGTGACTTTGCCGAGGAGTTTCCGCATGATCTTGTTTTCGCGGCTATACATGTATGTCGAGCTGGCGCGGCGCCATTGGCAGCGCCGTAGTGGTCGTGGTCGTGGTCGTGGTCGCGATCGGGTTCGCTGGTGGGTTGGGAAGGTGGAGGAGGAGGTTTGGGTTTGAGATGAAAGTGAAGTTAGTTGAGTGACAAGAGTCGCAAGTGTGTATAAAGTGTTAGCGGCTACAGTGACAGCGGGTACCTACAGCATAGGTAGCTAGGTAGGTAGCTGGGTGTGGTGGGCTTCAAGCGCAAGACGAGAGCGATAACGTGGGAGATTAGGCTTGGTACGATACCGATAAGGATAAGACTTTCCCCAGTACTCCGTACATCGCGTACCTACCTACCTACCTAGGTATTAAGAGGCCTACCAAGGCAGGGAGGGTTAAGAAAGGTTGGTAGGAAAGTAAGATCGTTAATTACCTAGGTAGTCAGGTACCTATGCTCTTGGAAGGTGTGATGTTCCCCCATCCATACATCTTCCACCAAACCAAAACCATTGTCTCGCCTCGATCGGCTGTTCTACCTAACGGGGCCCGAAGAGGAGTGTTCAATCATGAAGAACCATTCGTTTACAGAGCATGTAGTTCGCCAGACGCCTATTCCGAATCATCAACACCACGTTCCCGAACCTGCAGACGTCTCGTCATTCGTCTTCGATGGGAGGGCTCATCGTTACCAAACATCAAAACCGCCAGACAAGACTGGCCCCTTTGATGTCACCTCCGAGTTCGCATTCGCTTCGGTTTCTCGACTCTCGCTCTCAGCGTCCTATGCGGCTTGAGGATTCGGTTGCTTGCTGCTTCTCGCGCCCGCCGACGCTGCTCTCTGCTGAGCATTAGCCACCGAGTAAAATCGTTGACGGAACAGGGCAGACTTACAACAGTTGGTGGAGCTCGTCCGCCTCCATGTCCGAGATGGCCGAATCCGGATCATGGTGATCGGATCCAACTTCAATGGGCCCGCCCGGTACCACGGCAGCGGCGGCTACACTGTCCGCCGCTGCACCTGTCGCCAATGGCATCGAGGGGTCTAGGGCAGAGAGACTGTCTCCCAACGACTGAGCGGCCTCAACCTCTGGGCCTGGGATTTCACTTTCTTTACGCCCATATCTTGAGCTGGTTTGTTCCAACTGGTCGGTCAAGGCATCGCGCACAGCGTCAGAGGCCAGGGAACGCTCCATCATGTGCCCAAGCTTTGAGCGTGAGACAGCATCCATGGGCGAAAGGCTTCGAGCCGGAACTCTGTAGATGCCAGTCGCGCTTCTCATGCCCATGACAACGGAACCATTTTCCAAGGAACCTGCCTTCTGTTCCCGGTCGTCATCGTCGCCTAGGAGACACAGAGCCCGCTTCTCGTGCGGTTGTGGGCACGCCAGATATGACTCCAATGGCGCAGCGAACGTTTGGGTCATCGTCAAGCTTCTTGAAGAGGATGTCACCGGTGTTTTTGGGTAGTTTTCGTCCGATTGGGCTGTCTGCTGTGTATCCTTTTTCTGCAGGGTGATGCTTTGACTGGCAGTGTCGTCGCTGGCCACGACCGGCTCCGGTGACGGTGCACATGAACGACGATGGTGTAACAGGCTGACGTTGTCCTTGATCGGTTTGAACCTGCAGATGATCAGTATTCGTTGACGGGGTCTCGAGGAGAGAGATAGCATTACATGAGCTCTCGTGCCTCTTCTCTTGGCCCCAAAGTGATGCTCGAGCCGCCGGGCGACTGGCTCCTGGCAGTGCGGGAGTCAAGCGCAGTGAGATCTGTGCCCATACCGATGCCATAGTATTCGATGCTGTCTAAGCCGGGCAAGAACCCGAGACCCTCTACGGCCATTATGAGGTACTGATGCTCGATATCGCGACACTATGCGTGTCCTCCACAGTCGTCGGATCCCGGATGCAAACTGCGAGAGCGCCAAAGCAGAGTCAGTCAGTGGTGGGAACAGTCGATGCTGGGATGAGAAGCAAGATCGGGAAAAGCAAAGATCGTACAAGGACATGCGTCTTTCGGTTGCACGAAAGACGCAACCCTCTCTCTTTTGCTGCCTCTCTTTCGGGGCTTCCTCTCTCACAGCACGAGTCCTAAGTCCCAAGTCCCAAAACAGCGGCCCCAGCGAGGCGGCCACATCTGATGGAGGACAACGCTTATAGAAATACCGAACCGTTGCGCTGGGTTCCAACTTCGTGTGGCCAGGGACTGCTGTCGGGCTAATATTCATAGGTATAGGTAGGCAAGTACGGGAAGGGTTCTTCATTTAACAACACTACCTGGCCCAGGGCGCGAGGATCGATGCAGCAGCTCTCCTGCATTCCTGGGCGAGACATTCGGGAGACTCAAAATACGACAGCGACAGGATGAGATGGTGTGACCAGAAGCTTTCCGACAGACCGTCACACCAATGACTGCGACTACGATAACACAATCATCTCCCTCGATTTCCTGTGGCTTGCAGCGTGAGACGCCGGGGACACACGAGAAGGGGGGCCATTGACGCCCACGCTTGCCAGGGCCCCGGACGCCCCCCCGTCGCGCCCGCTCCTCCTTACCATTCCGTTGGGCCGTCTCTAATTGTTGACATTGACAGAATTTCCCGGCCGGATCTCCTGTATTCGCTCGACGTCTCTTGAGGACTGACTCGACGCCCAGGCTCCGTCGTGCATGGCCCGACATCTTGTTTCTGCTTCTTCCAACTCCTTCGCATGCAATACTTGACCAATATGATCACACCAAGAGGCCTGATTTGGTGTCTGCAAAAAGCAGTCAGACATCCCCACCGGCATCCAGGGTTCCCCACTCACAGCCATAGCGTACGGACCACGCCAACCGCCGTTCCCATCCCGAGTCCATCCAGCCCAGCACTCTGAGGACCTGCCATCATACCCATTGCACGAAGCCTTGTCCGCGTTGGCTTTCATCACCAAATCGAGATACGACCCTGTCGCGCGCTGGCATTCAAGCCGAAGAGCGCGGTAATGACCATGTGATGCTGGATCCAAGCAGCTGCAGGCTACCATCACGGCCAAACGCCACACGGATGGTGTCGGCCGAAACGGCGAACAAACAGCGCGATTCCCCTTACCCCTCGCATCAATCCTGGGTCCTCTGGTGGAATACAATCCGGAACCGCGCAACTCACCCCGCGAATGCCGGTCGATGGCCCCAGGCCGGAAACTGGTTCTGTAAGCAAACTCTCACGTCGCATCGAAACCACGGCATGTAGGTGAAAAGGAACTTGGGCGACCTCGTTATCAATCCATTGGAATTATGTGGTTATACCTACCCACAAAGCCCATGCTTCGGGTCGGCAATGCTCCGCTAATTAAATCAACGCCTTCAACCCTGGGTAAACTGAAAGACATCTCAACGCCATCGTTGACTGCCACTCGTAGCCAGACAGCCATGCGATCCAGCAATACCGATAATCCTGCCAACAAACACTGTCCAATTGTATGTCCACTTCCCCCATTGTTCCTAGGCCGAGCGACTCTTTCACAGCTCAAGATCCACACGTGGGCTCTCGACCTCCGTCTCACCTTCGCTCTCCAACCCCGCCTCACCTTCGTTCTCCATCCCCGTCTCACTTTCGCTCTCGACCTCGGTCTCACTTTGGCTCTCGGTTTCTGCGTCGAGTCTCTCCCAGAAGAGCTCCCGGGGTTCCTGGATCTCGGCGTTGGTCTCGTAGCAGAGGCCGACCCGGTGCGCGTGGAGCAGACCGCTCATCTCCTCTTCGCTCGGCTGATAGCCCGTGGCCCGGTCGAATCCGCTCTTGATGGAGACGTTCCCGGCCACGGTGGACCTGTCGTTGAACTTGGTCTGGTCGCCGGCCACCCTGCCGACGTGAGCCTTGATGACCTCCCAGAGCTTCTCTTTTTCTTGGATATCCCACTCCTTCTTCCTACCGAGCTCGCCAGAGACCTTGACCTTGGTGCGGATGGTGATGCCTGGGGATCTGGTCTTCCTGACACGCTTGGTCACCCTGTGACGGGAGCAGGTGGCACACTGGTGGCCAGTGACTCTCGAGCTCCTCTTGGGACATCTGGAGCAGGAATCCTTCTTGGCCACGTGGGTGTAAAGAATCAGGGTACGCTCGCTGGCGGTGTTTTCCGTGTGGTGGAAGGTCTGGGGGCCGTCGACCCACGCGTCACACACCGTGCCGTGTTGCTGGTGATGCAGCTCATGGGCGTGGCGTTTCTGGCTCCACGTTTGTCGGAAGTCGTCGCCGTCCATGCCGGCCATGAGCTTCATGGCGTCCTCCATTTGCGGGACGCGCATCATCTCGGTCTCCCTCGTGTAGGCGTTCATCCAGCTGATGGTCTTCTCCTTGGCGTCCCAGGCGAAGTCGCGGTTGATGGGCCCGAAGCCGCCGTAGGTGTAGAAGGGGTCGCAGTGCTCTTCCTCCAACTCACCGGCGCGATCCAGCTCGTCGACGATCTCTTCGTGGATGATGCAGGACCAGAAGTGGGACCAGTTGTCAAAGTCCATGTCCATGAGCTTGTCGTACACGGCGCAGGCCAGCTTGACCTGCTCGAGGTTGCACAGGGCGTGGTCCGTGGACGCGATCCAGAGCCAGGCGTGAATGTTCTTCAGCAAGCCCTCCATGCCCTCGACGCAGTAGCACGTCTCGGTGTCGCCGGACCACTTGCGGAGGTTGGCGATCATGGCGTCGTGCTTGATCCTGGAGTCCCGTATGTTGAGGTCGGCGATGTTGCGGGGGAAGAAAGGCAGGCCCTTGTAGCTGGAAAGCGGGCACTTGCGAAGGGCGGTGTGACTGACGCCTTCGACGGCGATGCAGGTCACCTCCTTGACGTAAATTTCAGGGGCCGCGGCCGTAATTGTAGTAGCCATCTCCCAGGATGAGGAGTGGGGGGTGGTGATGGGAGGTGGTGATGGGAGGTGGTGATGGGAGGTGGTGATGGGAGGTGATGGTCAGGTGTTAAGTGTGCAGAGTGAATGATGACAATGAGATGGGCTCTAGAAATCTTGGTGGTTTCCAGAGCCGGAACGACAGAAGAGGATTTGAAACTGAAAATGTACAGGCCTCGAGCCGAAGAAGACGAAGAATGAGGAGAAGAAGTGCTGTGAAGGGATGAAGGATTCTGAGAAGGATTTTGCAAACCTGATTGTGCCAGGAGAAATGATTCAAATACTCTCCTCCTGGAGCGACGTCGACGATACCTGGAAAGCTGTGAGTAGGGAAGATATCTCCGATAGTTTAAAGTTACGACGATGACCGGGCAGCTTCGACGGCTGGCATCCAGCATCGGGGAGCGGGTCCTTCATTCAGCTTTTGGGCCGCACACGGTACCTGCGCCGGGCTAAGTTCTTCTATTTTTGGTGTGCAGGAACCAGAGTGGGTGATTCCCGTGTAGAGGAGGGCAGTCCGGCGGTCATGATGGGACGAACGAAGCCTGCCTGGCCAAAAGTGTATGTCCTGATTCAGGGACTCGAGGAAGTGGTGGTTGACGGGATGGTTCGAGCAGAGACGACTTTGTCCGATGGCCCCGAAGGGCGGGGCTTGCAGAACAACGAAGCCCGGGAATCTGGAGTGATTCAGGAACGACATGCAAGATTGGATAGAACTCGGTTCGAGGGCAGGAAGGGGAGAAGGGGGAGGTGGTGGGTTTCCAATTACACGAATTTTGGTGCTGGTGGCGGCTGTGCTACATGAGTTTCTTGTGGAAGCGAAAAAGAAGAAGGCATTTCATGAAAGAACACGGAACTCGGTCTACATCCTACGGTGCGTGACAAAATTCCTACTGACGAAGCAAAAAACGGACGCCATCATGGTCAAGACCGTCCGTCGATCGATGGCGTTTCCTGCAGAGCACCGTGGTGAACCGGTATCGACATCCATGAGTGGTGGCTTGCTTTTAACGCCCACATACGGCGGATTCACCGGTAGGGCTGAAGATGCATGCAGGGTCCTGGCCGCCTGCCATCTGGAGGAGTCTATCATGGCAACGCCTGTGGGGGGAGGGGGGGTGAAGGGGGTTAGAGGCAGGCAGCATGACGCATCCGAAGAGGAATCAGAGTGCTGAACCATCCATTAACCTTGCTGGAGACCGTTGACGGAAGAAGGTTAAAAGGGATCTTGAAGGGGTCACGATCCATAAACGGTTTAGCTCTGCTTCCACCCTTCCCCCTCCTCCTCTCCCCAAGCGCAGTTGCCTGGACGTCATCCCATGTCCTCTATCTATCACTTACTTACTCACCCAATCACTCACTCACTCAATCACTCACTCACTCAATCACTCACTCACTCAATCACTCACTCACTCAATCACTCACTCACTCAATCACTCACTCACTCAATCACATCCAACGTTCTCCCCCCCCCCTCCTCCATGTGAACGAGGCGCCAGTTGGTCCTTTTCCGCCCGCGGCATCTCCTCCCGGTCTCCATCGAACCATACGGCTGCCGTCCGGGTCACCGGCCGTCTCATGGTCACTTGGGCCAACAGCACGCCGCCTCATCGCGCACCCCAGCCATAACACTTACCCTCTTCGACAGGCCCCGGCGTCCCCGACATCCCCCACCCCCGCCCGGCATGTCGAGGCGAATGACGAGAGCGAGCCTGAAGGCCGAGCTGCGGAAGAATGAAGACGCTCTCTCGAGTCCATCCGTTCCCGCTGAGCCTCCGCCAACGGCATCGGGGCTTGCAGGGCCGGCGCCCCTCCGCCTCCCAGACCAGACCGCCTGGGAGCAGTGGCTGCAGCGCTCGCACGGCGAGTCGCCGGGCGTGTGGCTGCAGATCGCCAAAAAGAAGGCCGAGAGGCCGACCGTCACGTACGACGAGGCCCTCGACGTCGCCCTGTGCTTCGGCTGGATCGACGGCCAGCGCAAGACCTCGGACGCGCAGCACTTCATCCAGCGCTTCACGCCGCGCAGGCGGAACAGCATGTGGTCGCGGCGCAACGTCGGCAAGGTCGCCGCGCTGACCGCGGCGGGACGCATGACGCCCGCCGGCCAGGCCGAGGTCGACGCCGCCGGGGCGGACGGCCGCTGGGACCGGGCCTACTCGTCCCCGAGCGCCATGGAGGTGCCCGCCGACTTTGAGGACGCGCTGCGGGGGAACGCCGAGGCCAAGCGCTTCTTTGACGCGCTGGGCAGGACGCAGCGGTACGTGTTCCTGTGGCGCATCGAGACGACGAGGCGGCCCGAGACGCGCAAGAGGAAGATTGGCGAGTTCGTGGACCTCCTTTCGCAGCGTAAACTCCTGCAATGAGATGGATGGACGGACACGGGCGCCTGAGTCGCGCGTCGTGATAATGAGTGAGTGTATGTTACTAGCCTGGCCGAAGACGCAGGCAGATGAATGCACGAGGAAAGTCGGTGGATTGTGTGCTGCGGCACCACTAATGCGAAACCCTGTCTCCCACACCTTCGCCGGCTCGTCGTTGGCTGTCGACTCTTGGTTAAGGTGGCCGGCGGCCAGCGGCCAACTTGAGGTTGCATGCTGGCTGTGGGTTCTATCACGCAATGCAGAGCGTCTCCCAAACTTGGGTGATTCGGCAAGTCTTGTCTCTCCTGGGGCAAACTCGTCAATACGTACATGGCATGCATGGTGGATGAACATCGATCGGCTTCATGATGGCGGTATCACACAACTCAAGACAATTAATTGGCACTAATAGATTTGTCCCAGGTGAATAAACCAGAGATGCTTGCTGCATGTTTGAGAAGATGGAGAACTGCATGTGCAAAGTCAACAGCGTCATAAGTAGTCGTCGCCGTGCTCATAGTTCAGCAGGGTGGGCGTGCTTCTCCAACACAAGACAAACCGAATGCGCCGCATGCAAAAGCAGCAAGCACCATGGACAATCAGACAAGAAAGAAAGAGTGCGTTGGGCTAAAAAGACAAAAAGAAGACGTTCCCACACCGAGGATCGAACTCGGGACTCTCCGGATCTCACAGGAAGACTGAAAGCGGAGTATACTAACCACTATACTATATGGGAATGGTTTCTGATTTTCTCCCGAGATGTTGCTATACCAAGGGAGACATTCTCAAGCTCCACGCGGACAAAAAAGAGATACGACCACTGGTTGTCTGTCCAGTTCCGGCCCTTTTCGACCTCGTTCGTGCGCGAGGCTTAGACACCCGCTCTTCCGGTAATAACGCAGGGACCCTTGGCCGTGACAGTCTTTTCAATTGCACAAATTTCATGACAGTCTTTGAAATCAAAACTTTGATTCTATCTCTGCTTGATTGACGACGATAACGACTGATCAAATCATGCTGCCTTCTTGACGAGCAAAAGCGCTCGAATGAAATTCAAATGCCGTTTTGAACTCCGCCGACCAAATTCTGTCTTGCCTTACAGTGAAATCAACCACCGCTTACTGACCCTCCTGAACAGACTGCTCCTTCTTCTCAGACACCTCAGTGTCCTTGGAAGCCACAGCCTCGTCCTTCTCAATAGTGGCCGCGGCTTCGTCCTTGCCGACTTCAGAATGGATAGACTTCTCGTTCTTGTCAGCAATGGACTGGATATGGGCCGAAATAGAATCCGTAGGGGGGCGGTGACCAAGGAGACGGGCCTGCAGTGTTTGTCAGCGACGGGGAACGGAACGTGAGGCACCAAGGAACAAGGCGGCAGGCGTACTTCGGCAGACTGGATCTCCTTGGCGTCGTCTTTGGTGATGTCCGACTCGGACTTCTTCTCGATCTCGGCCTCCTTGACGAGGAAATTCTGCTGCTTGTCGTGAAGACTCTGGGCGGTGGCTGTTGAGAGCAAAACATTTCAGCGAAAGACCGAAACTCCGACGGATGTGCAGGGGTAATACCAGTAAGACCACCAGCAGCGGGGACGGGGTTACCAGTCTGGTCCTTCTCGGACTGGGCGATTTCCGAGATCTCCTTGGGGGAGATGATGTGGCCGTTGTCGGCAAGGTGTTGAACGGTCTCCTGAGTAACGGCCATGATGAGCTGATTGACTTGTTTTTCTGACTGGTTGCGTGACGGAAGCCGTGAGTGGAAGAGACGTTAAACTGGAGTGTGATCTCTGTGGGTGGTGCGTTGGTTGGTCGTTTGCTGGAAGCTGGGCTGAGTGAAGGGGATTTGGAGTTTGAGTGTGGGAGAAGAGAAAGTGAGGAGGAAGAAGAGAAGAGGAGGAGGAGGAGGAGGAGAAGGATGCTCGGAGGTCCCTTTTTGTAGGACATGTGATTGCCCTGGCGCTGGGGATGGGCTGTGCTTCCTCAATATCGAGTTGCCTATAGGAGTGTTTGTTCCCGGTCCTTCCCATTAGGTTGAGGCAGGAGCCTGGCAAACGGAAGGTCCGCCTCATCTTTTGTTCCTCAGAAAGGAAGCTTCTCTGGGTTACCTACTTACCGTTGTCGCCTACCTATGAGGCAAGATTCGGCATGAAAGGGAAGCTTGCTTCTCTTGAAAGCACATACCCTATTAGATTACTACTCGAGAGGAAATCGTGTCGACTGACAACGGCCTCGAAAATGCAACAAGCAAGCAGTTTTTTCCACTTGGAGAAAATTCCCTTCGAGAATCATACAGATAATGTGTCATAGTCGATGTCTTTCTTTTTGGAGGCACTTTCGAGACTGGAAACACTGTATAGGCTGTGGTGTTGCTCTAAATTTGTGGCTTCCATTCACGATTAGGAGGGGTGACATGGTGTTAAGTTTCCATGGGAATGCTGAAACTTACTTGGTTCAACTGGAAAATCGTCGAGAACAACGATGTTCCGGTCTTGGATGATATGGTCCACTCCGATCCTGCTTCCACGGGTTCTAGGTGCTAAATTACCTTTCCGAGGCCGTGTTCCCAAGTTCGGTTCAACCGGCAACAGGTTGACTAACGTGTCTACACAAGTGCAACTGAACCAGTAAGATACCAAATTGAAGCGGAAGACTCTGGAATAGAGGCTTCTATCATGTCCCTCAAGGGTGCGCGCGTGTCTGCTTGTTACTGTTCATATCAAAGTCGAACCAGATCGCCAACATATTCCTGGCGGCTGCTGTGTCTCTTGAGCCTGTTCACTGAAAGCAAGACCCTATGGGTTTCTCAATTTGGGATTGCAGCATTTAATGGGCCTGTCCCATTCATCGCCGGCTTAAGAGGAAGGACAACCACGGCCCCGCGCAGGGTAATAGGTCGTCCCCGACTCATCTCTTCACCTCTAGCCTGTTCTCGTGGCAAACCTCGCTTGTATGACCTCTATCGAACCCACATAAACGGCGTGTTGGTTCTCCTCCCCGTTACCGCTCCCGCTCGTCCAGCCTCTTTGGGCCCTGCATGATGCAGTCATCGGTAACTTACTTGGATAGGAAGGTGGGCAACCAACAGGATTCAGACTTGCAGAGTTCAGGACACCCCCCCCTCCCCCCAAAGAAAAACCGGGTGAGCCCTCCAACAAGGCGTCGTTAGACTGATCTTGGGATAACAAATTGCGACACGCACATTTATTTCACTAATGGCTGGTACCTTGGATTCTCGGTCTTATCTTCTTGCGTTTGAGGCTTTGTTTCTTGGGCTTCATCCTCTTAACAGCTGCTTAACCACGACGGGCCGCAATTTCCCATCCAGTGAATTGGCATCCGCTTCAAATCCAACATCTCAAACAGACTCCTCGACCTCTCGGTCATTGTGACAGAATTCCAAGACCAAAGCAAGTTCTCTTCCGGCTCCAGGTCAGACAGGTCCAGCGAGGCTGTTCCAAGTCCCAGTCCAGAGTGAGCGCGAACCACTTGCTTCATCCACCAAAGTGACATCGATTCTGACACCTCGACCAGATTTCTCCAGGAGAAGCTATCGCAGCCTGACCTGACCGACTCAGGAGGCGAAGAAGAAACCGTCTCGAAACCTTTTGACCCTGCACATTGCCTCTTCTGCAACCAATGAAGCGCAGATCTCACAGAGAACATGAGCCACATGCAGAAGCGCCACGGTCTGTTTGTCCCAAGCCCGGATAATCTCATAGTCGACCTCGAGACGCTGGTGGGCTACTTCCATCTGGTCATCTTTTCGTATGCCGAGTGCCTCTTCTGCGGTTCCGTGCGAACCTCCCCGCAGACGGCCCAGCAGCGCATGGCCGGCAAAGGCCACTGCCGCATCGACATCGCGAGAGAAGGGTCGGAGTTTAAAGACTTTTAGGATTTTGACGCCGGTTCAGGAACAGAGTCAGAAGAAGATGCGAGCGATGGTAAAAGCACAAAGGGAGATGCATTCGTCGAACTGGACGAGCAGACGCGACGCTTGGCCTCGGGGAAGATCCTATCCCATCGGAGCGTCAAGAAACCCCGAGCGCATCGATCCATCCCGGCGGCTGCTCAGGATAGGGGCGACGCATTGCTGGAAGTAGAGAAGCCGGCAACAAGTGAACAGTCGACGGCCCTGATGTCGGCCATGAACGGCAGAGGGGGGTTGAAGGCGGCGGAGAAGCGGAATGCACTCTTCGACAAGCAGCTGGCCACCCTACGCCTCGGAGACCGACAGGCGCTGATGCATCTGCCTCTCCCGCAGCAGAGAGCCCTGGTGGCCAAGGCCAAGAAGCAGCAAGAGAGGTGGAACCGGGAGCAGATGGCCCAGGAGATCAAGCGCCAGCTGAAAGCCAATCCGTGAGTTGAGTGAGCTACGAGGCTATGGGCTACGTTCACTATTGTACGACAATGACGGAAGCGACGGAGTGGACGCACCCCGCTGGAACCAAACGGGATTCCTGTGCACCGTAGGGGTCAGCATCAGCCGCACTCGGCGACGTTTTGCGGCCATGTGGACGGCGGGAGGCACATGGCCTGGCGTTCTCCGGGACGTCCTTGGCATACATGTCTCAGCTTCTCGGTGGCGCGAGGAGCCACCTCAGCTCGCTCCTACAAATACTCAGCTCGGAGCACTTTCAGCTCTTCAAGCTTTGGAAAAAGACGACCTCCAAGTCAGTATACACTGGCGTTGACTACTGACTGACGTTGACTATAACCATCACATAACCTTTCCGAGACTCTTCCCCTCCATGCGCCCAACAAGTGAAGCATCGGGCATCTCTATCGTGCTCTGGACCACACCGCGGATGCCTTTCGTCTTTTGTACATCAGAGCCCCCAAAGGCGAACCATCTCCCCCCACACCGACCTCGTCACTACCGAGCTCTGGTATCAGTGTCTCAGCAATGCTCCTCCTTTCACTGCTCTGTCATACTGCTGGGCCTGGCCGCCACCCAAAGCCCCATCTTCATCGACGGTGCCGTCCAGCGGTGCGGCCTCAACGGCGAGCTTGCCCTCCGGCACCTCCGCGGGGCCGAGGGCGTCCACGTCTGGATCGACCAGCTGTGCATCAACCAGGACGATAACACCGAGAAGGTCCACCAGGTCCGGATGATGCGCCACATCTACTCCGCCGCGGCCCGCGTCGCGGTCTGGATGGGCCTCCCGGCCGACGACAGCGACCTGTTCCTCCCCCACGCCCGCGCCATGAGCGCCCTGATCCGGCAGCAGAGGCACGCCGACGTCGTCCGGGCCGGGCCCACGCAGACATGGTCTTCCTGCGGAGGGTGTCGCACGTCTTCCGCGCCTTCTGAGAGAGGCAGTACTGGACGCGGCTCTGGATCATCCAGGAGTTCGCCGTCGGCGCCGAGATCGACGTGCTCTGCGGCCGCGCGTCGGTCGGGCACGCCGACCTGCGGGGGTTCCTCGTCTTCCTCAACGGGGTGTACGACCACTACCCGACGATCCAGGCCGAGGGGGGCCCGCCGCTGATGATGACTCTCCTCGAGATGCTACGCGGCTTCAGGACCCCGACCAACAGCTTCCTCAAGGGCGTCCTCACCCGGCGGCGCTGGTACCAGCTCCGACACGGCGGCGCTCCGGTTACTGCGGCGGCGACGACGACGACGACGACAACGACGATAACGACGCAGGCGACACCCCAGATGCTCGGGGACGTCGAGCGGGCCGTGGCGGGCGACAGCGAGAGCCTCTTTCGCGGTGCTGGTGACGACGCTGATGCTGGAGGTCGACTACAACCACGCGCAGGCGACGGACCCGCGCGACCGCGTCTTCGCTGTGATGCACTTCGTCGACGACGTCGACGAGTTCGAGGGCCTCCCGGACTACAGCCTCGGCTGCGAGGAAGTGTACCGGACCGTGGCCCGGCGCATCCTAATGCAGGGCAACGTCGACCTGCTCTCGTACTGCTGGTTTCCCGCGCGAGGCGTCGTCGCTGGAGACGTGGACGCCTGACTGGCAGACGGGGATCAGGCGGCCCAAAGCCGGGAATCCGTGGCCGTCCAAGTTCGACGCCTCCGTCCGCCTCCGCCTCCTCACTTCCCCGGCGGCAGCTCGTCGTGGCCCCGGACGCAGAGACGGCGCAGCTGCGAGGGGTGCTCGTCAACGCCGTCGCGGAGACCGGGGGCGACGCCTGGGACCCGAACTGGGTCGAGGAGCTGGACTGCGGCGCGGCGCTCTCGTTCGTCGACGAGGTCGGCTGCCTCTGCGAGAAGTCGCCGCTGTTTGGCGACCGGATCCGGGCGCGGGACCTGAGGGACGTGATGCGCATCTGCATCGCGGACCGGTACCACTACCGGGAGCCCGAGAGGCAGGCGGAGCTGCTGGAGGGCTTCGCGCAGGCGGAGCTGTGGATGAGGAGGGACGTCGGCGAGGCCGGATGCGGGGCAGAGATGGGATTGCAGATGAGCGACTCGCTCGGGTGGCAGCAGCCGTGGTACGTGACGGCGATGAAGAGCCTCCATGGGCGGCGGCCGTTCCTCTCGGGGTCCGGGTACGTCGGGCTGGCGCCGAGGCACGTCCAGCCGGGAGACAGGGTTGTCGTCTTCCTGGGCGGGAAGACGCCGTACATCGTGCGGGACAACACGAACGCGGGGGCCGCTGGTTATTGTGAGCTGGTCGGGGAGGCGTACATGCACGGCATCATGTTCGGCGAGGCCCATGACGGACGGCTGCGAGGTCAGGGAGTTCTTGTTGCGATGAGCGGGCGCACGACATGTTTTCAGTTCTTCTTCTTCTTCATCTTCTTCTTTGACTGGAAATAATACTGTATGATGACGCAGTAAGGTTCGGCTGCTTTTCTCTTGGCACATCCATCTATCCAGAGGGACACTTACTTACAAAGGGTCCTCGCTCCGTCTTGTCCGGCAAAGCGCCCCACACTGTCCGGCGAAGGGTGGGGCCGGTCGGCTAGACTGTCGGACTGGCCCCCGCGGGACACTCAAAACTGGTATGAAAACTCACCTCACTCACCACAACCACCCATATTCACCCACAAACAGGTGACACAAAAAAGTGCAGTTGAACAACAGCTTTGAACAGGGGAAAAGATTGTTGACAAGAGTGGGATTCGAACCCACGCCAATTACTTGACTAGCACCTGAAGCTAGCGCCTTAGACCGCTCGGCCATCTTGCCTTTTGATGATTGATGACTGAGAAGCGGACAACATGAGCCCAAGGATCTAATGCGACTCGGCTGCACCGTCGTGTTTCCTTCCACGGAAGAAGACACCCCCCGCGGGATACATCGCCACGACCACATCTCACCCCTCAAGGCTGGCTGCGCCCGTTGTTGCCGTCCGCCAGGTTCTCCGTGCTCCGGCCCGCCTTGACCTCCTCCCTCCACGTCGACCTCTCCTCCGTCGAGACGCCGGGCCCCTTGTACACGCTGCCGTAGAGGCCCGACGCCCACCCGGCGCCGTCCTTGGCCTTCTGGCTCCCGCTGCCCTGGAACCGCCGGCGGTACCACCGGCCGTACGCGAGCAGGTAGTACAGCCGGAAGCTCAGGAAGGCGAAGCGGTCGTGCTCGAGGTCCTCCGGGTAGTCGGCGCCCAGGTCGACGGCGGCGGCGATGCCCGACATGATGGCGACCTCGTGCGCGTTGACCAGGGTCCACGAGCCGGCGAAGCGGGTGCGGCGCCGCGCCTGCAGGAACATGATCCACGGCACGACGAAGAGGTAGTGCGTCCACGAGTGGCAGAGCTGGTGCCACCAGTCGGCGCGGATGATCTTGTCCTCGGCGATCTCGCCGTCGGTCCAGTGCTCGCGGTCGCGGCCCTTGTTGAGGTAGATGGTCTGGAAGACGTGCCGCTCAAAGGGCACCTTGTCCGGGAACTGGGACTGGTAGTTGGTCGTGTCGAAGCTCATCTCGAGCTTGGAGAGGTCGCCGTCGTACATGCGGATGTAGTACATGGGCCGGAAGTTGTCCCGGGCGTACTCGAGGCGCGACGACTGGTCACGGTCGCCGTTCTTGCCGAGGACGCGGACGGCCTTGCCCTCGTCGTAAAAGTTCTCGTAGTACTTCTTCATGTAGTCGGCGTCGTGGTGCGTGATGGTGATGTCGTCGGAGAAGGTGGCGGACCCGAGGACCCTGCGCTCGCGCCAGGACGACGTCTTGCCGAGCACCTTCTTGGCCGCGTCGGCGAGGACGCAGAGCACCAGCTCGTCGTAGTGCTCCTCGGACTCGGGCGCGTCCGGGTCGCCGTCGACGGGGTTGTGGCCGTCCTTGGCCGGGGTGCGCGGCTTGGTCTTGACGAGCACGCCGCGCTTGTTGCGGTGCACGACCTCGGTCAGCTCGGTCGACAGGCGGACGGTGACGCCGCGGGACTCGAGGTCCTTCTTCCAGGCGGTGTAGAAGTTGGTGAAGTTGGGGAAGACGACCATCGGCGGGTGGTTCGAGACGACGCTGTCCTCGTCGACGGGGTACCACATGCCGTACGTCGGCGACGTGCAGAGGCGCTCCAGCATGATGGCCGGGACCTCGGGCGTCGCGTTGCCGGTGCCCAGGAACAGGGCCGTCATGGGGAGGCCGACGACGTTGGTGAACTCGTCCGAGAAGAAGAAGAGCTTGAAGACGAGCTTGAGCGGCAGCAGCGCAAAGACGACCTCGAACCAGCGCATGAACCGCATCATGAAGGCCAGCCTGCGGACCTCGGCCTGGTGCTTGGCGAGGAAGCCCGTGGGGAAGACGTTGGTCCAGAAGCGCTCGTCCTTGCCGAACGAGACCTGCAGCTCGACGGGATCGGCGCGGTATCCCTGGCGCGCGAACATGGTCAGCGTGTGGTGGAAGATGTAGCTGCCGCCCTGCACGCCCTGGTTGAACCAGCTCGCGCCGTGGCGGTCCTTGTCGAGGGGCATCGAGAAGGCCTGGCCTCCGCAGTAGTCGACCGAGTCGATGACGGTGACGTCGAACTTGTCCGGGTGGTTGGAGAGGTGGTAGGCCGTCGACATGCTTAGGAGGAAGCGTCAGCCAACGTGATCAAGATACCGCCGAGTTAGATATCTAGGCCATCATATGAGAATGGACAAACGCACCCGGCCGCCCCGGCACCCACGACGAGGACCCTCTTGCGACCATCCTTGCCCGTGTTCCCGTTCTGCGACATGATTTGAGAGGGAGGGGGCGGAGAGAGGAGTCGTTCTGCTGGATATCACGATGGATGAGTTAGTTGGTGGTGGGTGGGTTTGCTATCGGTGCAAGGAGTGTGAGTTTTCACGGTGTTTGTCTTCACCCCGCGGCGGAGGAATGAAGTGAAGACGCGCCGGGATCTAATATGGGCTGCGACTCTGCCGCTCCTCAGCATCTATGACGCTGTGACCGAAAGTTTAATGAAGTCATTCCCCGCAAAGTCATCTTTTGTGAATTGAATGATTTTTACGCCCACCGATCAGCGGCGATCGTTCCGGGCCTTGGGGGATCGGTCCACCCCTAACGATCGGGACTAGGGCGTCTTGGGGCTGTTCTCAGTGGCCACACCATGTGTACCAACCACAGATCGCCCTCGCTCACTCACTCACTCACTTACCACTTACACTGAGATCATGAGATGTGAGCGAGCGGTTTACTCGAGCATGCAACATGTATCCTGCTTCCACCCGCACGGCGACGGCCTCGTTGCTTCTCAACGTCCAGTACAGCGTCGAGTTCATTCAATGGTCATGCCTTACTGAAATTGAACAATGCAGCTATTGACGCTCACCCATGCGTACATTCATTCAGTGACCCGATTCAACGCGGCACGAATGATCACCGTCACCATGTCCGCTCTGGCCGGGAACACGCAAATTGTACCAAGATATTCATGCAAGTCGAAACCGATTCAACCTCGTTGTTCCCATCGCCATTACAGCTTCGCCGCCTTCTCAAGCTGAGTGACATATCGCCCCCATGTCCCCGTCCCACCAGGGCCAGAACGGAACGCTCTCACGGCTCGCGGTGTCGGTGAAGTTCGGCGCCCTCTTCTCCAGGAAGCTCGCGAGGCCCTCTACGTTGTCGGCCGTCCCGGCGAGCTGCAAAAAAATGCGCGAGTCCAGCACGTGCGCGCCCTCGGGGCTCGCCGGGAACCGCAGCAGCATGTCGCGCATGAGCTTCGTGCTGACCAGCGACGTCTTCGCGGTGACGGCAGCAGCCTCGAGAAGAGCCCGCCGACCAGCGGGTCCGTGACGGCGTACACGTCGCCCGTGGCCACCACAATGTGGCTCCCCCTCGACAGCCCGATGAGGCGCGGCAGGAAGAAGGCGCTGCAGGACTCGAGCACGATGCCGCGCCGGGAGAAGGGGAGCCCGCACCGCGCGCCCTCCCAGGCCACGCGGATGGTGGCGGGAAGCGTCATCGTGAGGCCGACGCCGACTGCCGCGCCGTTGACGGCGAAGACGGTGGGTTTCTTGCAGTTGGTGATGGCCAACGCGACGCGGCCACCCCTGCGAGGGAATGGGGTCAGATTCGCTCGGGCATCTCGCAGCATGGGAAGGGGGAGGAGACGGGGAGAGGGGGAAAGGAAGATACCAGTCTCTAAAGTCCCTCATCGTCTGTTCGCTCTCCTTCAGTGAGGGCATCCCCGTGAACCCGACGTCGAGGTCGACCCCGGCCGAGGAAGCCTTCCCTTCCCCGGTGAGAACCACGGCGCGGACTCTGGGGTCCTCGCCGATGGTGTTGAAGAGGGCCTCGAGGCCGTCAAGCATGCCGAGAGTCACGGCATTGTACTTGTGAGGTCGGTTGAGGGTGATCACCATCACCTTGGTGACCGCGGACGAGCTCGGCGGGACATGCGAGACAGCCAGGCCATCATACTCGAGAGCCGCGGACGAGGCTGGCAAACTGGCAGCTGATTCATTCATGTCTGCATTAGATTGGACAGCGAAAGATCTGAGCAGCATTCGGCCGTCATCCTCTCCCCACCTTTGTGATCCCTTTGAGGTTGGCCCTTTTATCTTGTCCTCATCTCGTCGACGACCGCGGCATGGAGGACCTCGGCAACGACAGCCTGGCCCTGATAGATAATTGACAATTCGAAGTGCGCAGCCAGTCCAGCCCGAAAGATGCTTCAATGCCCCGCGTCGAAACTCAACTTATGTTCCCACGTACGCGGGTTACCTCGTTCCGTTTGGAGGCGTGGCCGGCGCCGAGAGTGAAAGCTTCCGTCTGTTGCAGTAGGACTGGGGAAGTCTCTTGACGGGACGTCAAACTCTTCACGAGGGCCTCGGCACAAAGCGCAAAACTCGGTCCATAGTCCATATCAGCGCGCTGTTGAACTGCGCTTCCCCTCCTACTTCTGAGGAGCTGTAGCTGCTGGCGGGATGTCGACATCAGACCCGGGGGTTCAGCGTCACATGCCTATGAGAACCAAGTTCCCGGGACAAGCGTCCGATGATGCGGCTCGAAGTCATACCTGTGGCTCGTCGGGTGAATTTGCATATACGAACCAGGTAGATATGCTCGTCATCTGTAACATCCCATGACGTGACAGAAGGCGCACCACGCACCTCGATGTCGAACCATAGGCCAGCAGCTGCATGCTCGAGACAAGTCTCCCAAAGCGGGCAAGATGGATGGCCTGTCGGAATCCTCCAAGCCAAGTAAAACAGCCCCCAAGGATTTGGGCCTCACGCATCGAGCCCGTCCAGCATCCATCCGCAGTTCTTCATCCGACACCGCCTCAACTTGGCTGCGATGGCGCGTTTCCATGTCCTGCGAAGAGCGTGTCGCGCGTGGCTAGGCTGATGGGATGGACAGATCTTGTGACGTGGTTTTCGTCACCCATTCAAACGCGGTGCATCGGGACGTGCATGTCAAGTTTTGAATATCATCCGCCATGAGCCTCAACATGCATGCACGTCGGCGCTTGGCGTGACGCGCGGGTAACCGCCAAGTGCCAAGTACGCGTCCGCTCAGATGCTTCCCCCCAGCCTGTCACTGTCACGACCGACCGACAGACCGACCGACGGCGGGCGACGCGGCGACCGAAGCTACTTGGCCTCCAGGCGTAATTCCCAGAAGACTCGAATCAGAGATCCTCAAACACGGGCGCCTTCTCGCTGGCCAGCCTCTCCGCGATGGCGTTTAGCCATGCGCCGAGCCTCACGCCCGCCCTCCCGATGACCTCTTCGACCACCTCCCAGTTCTCCTCAAAGTACCCCTCGCTCAAGTCGTTCCCCTTCAGCCACGCCAGCCCGGGCTTGAGCACATGCGAGCACACAAACGCGTTCGACTCGCTCGCCCACCCCAGCGCGCACGCCCCCGTGTCGAGGTCGACGCAGTGCCCCGCCGTGGCGTTCACCCCGGCCTGCTCCTGCCGGAGGTACAGCTCGTCGGCCCACGCCGCCGCGGCGACCTTCTCATCTGACGGGCGCACGTGCGGCGGCAGTCCGCGGATGCGGTGAGGAATCTGCGTGTCCCAGACGGAGTGCAGGCTCATGGGCCCCGTACAGACGCCGTTGTGCGGTTGGCGGCGCCAGCAGACGGGGCGGATGTCGTTGCCGCCGCGGAGGATGCCGGTGGCGTACAGGGGCTGGTGAATGTCGCCGAGGAAGTGGATAACAAACATGGTTGCGTTCTTGCGGTTGACGTGCGGCAGCGAGGTGTCAAGGATCTGGGAGGTCTGAGAGGAGGAGGATGAGGAGGAGGAGGAGGAGGAGGAGGAGGAGGAGGACGAGGGTC
>PUHP01000456.1:9780-23252 GCA_006783085.1 Colletotrichum shisoi
CCCCCCCCCCCCCCAAAAAATAATAATAATAATAATAGAAATACTCGTAGACAATAGAAGCAATTGTAAAAAAGCGATAATGAATGTGTCTTCTTTCGTCGAGGATTGCGGTCTCTTTCTCGTCCATTCTATGCGCGTGTCGTCGTGTTGACCAATCGCATATTCTTCTCTTCTTTTTCTCTCTTTCCGTTCCGCGCAGTAACACGACTTTTTCTCTTTGTCGAATTATTTCTCCTTCTTGTAGACTGCTGTTGGCTCCTGCTTGCGCTTCAAAGCCTATCCATACTAACGTCTTTGCCTCTTCTCGCGTTCGTTCGATAGTCCAACTGCGTCTTCGCTCCTCCGCTTTCGGCCACGCTCATCGCGCATCTCCCGTCGGTCGTCGGTCGGCCTCAATCCTCCGTCACGCGGACCAGTTCTAGATGCGCCACGCACGTTTGCGCCCCAGTCTTCGACCCTTCCACCTGGACCCCCGTCTCCGCGTCCCCCTTCTCCGCGGTCGCTGCGATGACGCTGCTCGCGGCTGCTTACGTGAGGGGCGTTGGCATGAGAGTCTCTGGTGCTGCTAGAGGGCTCTCGGCCAGAGCGCCGAGGCTCACGTTCCTCGCGGGTGCTGGACTGGCTTTGGGCCCCCGATCTTCGGTCCCTGTGTTCACGCGGTTCCTTGGCTTCTCTCTCGCGATCGGGGCTGCGCTCTCGCTCGCGGCTGCCTCGCCTTGAATGTCTACCGCGCTCCGAACGGTGTTCGCGTCGGCTGCGGTCGTGCTCACTTCGCGGATGGTCATCCCCGTTGGCCTGTCCTCTGTCTTGACGGACCGGGTCTGGACGCTCCTGGGTCGGCGTAGATACCGGCGATGCGCCCGTGAGCACTTGAGCATCAGAGCCAGCGATACTACCTCTGGGAGCTCCACGCCCGCGAATGCTGGTGCCCCTGTTGCTCTCTGGCATGTTGGCTTGTGCTTGTTGCAACGTGCTGTTAATACCAGCAAGCTGCCTGCGACTGCCGCCGCTGCGCCCTCGGTCGTTTGAGGATGGCCCAGAAGGCGCGCCATCTGTTGAACCTGGATAGCTCCCTGTTGGTGTACGACTGTTGCCACCTTGGATTATGGGGGCACGGTCAGGCGTGTGGATAGGTGGCAGCGATGGTCGAGAGTGGCTTGGTGGTTGGCCTGGAGGTGGAGGCGGCGGCGGCGGCGGTGCGATTTGTGCCAGTCGGTCAGGATGGATCCCAGGGGCCAGTGTGGGGCCTCCAGAAGATGGCGTGTGTGAGTTCGTCGGACCCGGGTTCATGGTACGTGTACGGTCAGTGTGAGCGGCTGGCGTCGGCGTCATCGTAGACGGCGAGTTGACGGATGCGCTCGGGTCGTACTGGCTCCGACGTCCTCTACCAGAAGCCGGGCCCGTAGGTGGGTGTCGCTCTTCGGGCGCCGGGTTGTCGGTGTTCGGGGGGAACCATGGATCGGGTCGTGAGTTAGGTGTGCCCATGTGGCTACCTCGGGCTGCCCCTCGGCCGCGACCACGAGGCCCCAGAGGAACGTCATTTGTGACGACCGACTGAATAGGGTTCAATCGTCCGTAATTCTGATCCTGCTGAGTGGCCCGGCTGTGGTCAGGCTCCGAGTTTCGGCTGGAGCCGAGGAAAGCCTCTCTGCTTTTATCTGGGCCGAAGCGTTCACCTTCCCTCTCCGCAATTCGATCCGCTCGCGGGTTGGAAGCGGGAGGCTCGACGACGTGTGTATCTCTGCCAGGGGGACGATGCTCAGAGTGATGATGCTCAGAGTGATGAGTACGGCCGTGTCTATCATCTCTGCCAGCATCAGCCGTTGCGTCTGGGTTGAACCGTCCGCTTCTTCTGGGCGAATGAGTTCGCGGGGCGCCTCGGTCCCTGTGTTCTTCCCGCGCCGGACGTGCTGACGGATCTGACCGTGAGTCGCCCATCAAAGCAGCACGCTCGGGGTTGATGATTTCAGCACGCTCTTGATCCGGGCCACGTGGCTCCTGACCACGTAGGGCCCGCCCACTGCGTCGGTCTGCTTCTGAGGATCGAGGCGGTCGCTCCGAGCGGCTAGGTCGGTCCGGCTCTCCTTGGATAAGGGCCAGCCTGGCAGGGTTTACCGGGGGGTCCTCGGCCGGCTGCTGGGTTGACTGCGGTGGCGGCGTGGCGTTTACGGGTTCTCGCGAGAGCCTGCCAGCCTCGGCAGTTCGGCCGTTCACCGGCGCTGTCTTATCCCGAGGCGGACGGCTGTCACGCTCATGAGCTCCATGGTCGCGACGGGGAAGCTGCGGGTCTTGCCTGGCAGGCCAATCTTTTTCGGACAAGCGGCCGGTTTCCCTCGATGGAATCTCTGGTCCACGCCGGTCTGGGTTGGGAAAGTCACGACTGCGCTCAGGTCTAGCAGCTTCAGGGAATCTGGGATCTCTCGAGGAATCTCGGGGGTCCCGGTGTTCTCTGGAATCCCTAGGTTCCCTTGTGTCTCTCGGACCGCGTGGCTCTCGCGATTCTCTTTGGTCTCGTCGCTCCGGTAGGGCGGCGTCTGGCGTGAAGTGGTTACGTCCGTAATGACCAGGGATAGGAACGTCCGGTCGCTTAGGAAGACTGTGCGCGCTTCTGTCCGGGCCTGTGGGCGTGGGAGTCGACTTGGGCACATCCCGGTGGTTCGTATTGCTCTGTGCCGGGGCGGCAGCCGCCGGCTTAGGCGTCGAGGGCTTGCTGGAGGCATTGGGGCCGAAGTCAGCGCGTGTGTGCCCGACCTTGACAGGTTCTATCGGTGATGCCGACGGCTTTGGAGGCAGGTTGGGATCTTTTTGCGTGAGCGTGCCTGGCGCGGACGGGGCTGCGGGGCGAGGCTCGACATCTCTACCGTCCTTGACTTCTCCGTCTTCGTGTTCCGTTGCGGTCCTGTAGACGAAATGTCAGTTGAGATGCGTGGGAACGTCCTTGGAACAACGGACGTACTTGGATGATCCTGGCTTGAACTCGACCGCAGTTGGGCGAAGATTTGTTGCGCCGCTGGGCTCGCCATCCTTGGCTTTCCCTTGAGCTTGACCGTTCTTCAAGACGTTAGCGTTTCCCTGGTTGAATGGTTGCTTGCTTCGCTCACCATGTTCGGCCGGAATCCGGCTGGCAATACCCATTTTGCCTTCCTCCTTTGCAACTCAGACAGAGCGCCTTGGGCGGCCACGGAAAGGTCTACACGGTGGCCCTCCCCTCCAGCGGATGCAGTCTTCGATGCTGCTTCTCGCTCGGTGATTGTCTTGAGCTGTTCGATGAACTGGTTGCCCATAAACGTCACGGCCGGGAAGAAGTCGAGAACAGCCTTGAGCACTGTCATGGCGTTTCGAATGTGCATCCACTCCATGCCACCCAAGCAAGACTTCAACGCCAGGTTGAGCTTGTTGTGCCATCCGTAGAGAATGTCTCGGAACTGCGCATGATCATAATAGGATGATGGCTTTCCCTTGTCGTCAAACTCAGAGGCAAATCCGAGAAGGAAGCTTCGCTTGCCGACGGCCTCCCGCTCGTAGACGTTCGTGTCGCGATGCCATCGGGCAAGATCTTTGAGTATGCAGTTGAGAAACCTGCCCAGGTGCTCGGCCTCGCGAACTGTGCAGGTGAAGATGATCGCCCGCAGCCGGTTGACGTTGAAGAGTCTATCATACAACGCCTTCAACCGGAAGTTGGGTGCACCAAAGGTGTGGAGCTTCTTGATCAGCACGTAGCAGTACTCAGCGTCACTAGCCGAGAGTACGAGCCGCGGAAGCAAGCATTGCTCGAGAATGGCGTCCGAAATGCCGTTTAACTTGATCGCCGAGCCTGGGAACCATGTTGCCATGTGCTCCGTCATGTAATCTCGCACTACTCGCGCTCGCTTCATCTGTGAGTCTGCCTCCTTAGGTAGCTCGTTGCTGATCT
Organism: Colletotrichum shisoi; assembly: GCA_006783085.1. Lineage (NCBI taxonomy): Eukaryota > Fungi > Ascomycota > Sordariomycetes > Glomerellales > Glomerellaceae > Colletotrichum > Colletotrichum shisoi. The sequence goes on from PUHP01000456.1 coordinate 13,694, forward strand.
TGAGGAGTTCGGCTTTCTTGGCCTCCTTCTTATTGATGCCACTGCGGCTCATGTCTGAACGATCTCTGTTGAGATCTCGTTGCATATTTGACAGCCTCTTGTGGGCGCTGTTGTAGCTTGCAGCGGGCACCTCGATGTCGCCGAGCTGCAACGCCCAAAACAGAACATAAAACTCGGGACTGAGCTTGCTCCAGGAAGACGCTGCAGAGATGGACCGCATCGATTCGACAATAGGTTCAAGGGCCTCGTGAATTTGTCGAAGGGAGTCCTGCTTTGCCTTTTCTCGCATCTCCGCCGGCGTCATTGTCTTGTCCTCCGTCTCATTCGGTTCGCCGGTGGCCTCTTTCGCATCGGTGGCACTCTGGACCATCGCAACGTCTCCGTCTGAGTCGGCGGTGTTTGACGATGGATCGAGCCTCTTGGAGAACATGTTGTGAGCAACACCCTCTCGGCCAATGAGGAACGCCAAGCTTGCGTCGAGGCCAAACTCGTCCATTAGACGGGTGATAGCGGGCACCAGTGAGTCGAACTCATGAGGCTCCAAGTTGGTCCGCAGAAGGTCGAGATACTGAACCAAGATCTGATGGCTGTCGTCGATGACGGAACCAATGTATTTGATGTGTGCCTCGTCGTCCGGGAGTTTGTAGATGGCAGACTGTCGATACTGCGCAACGTTGATGAGCACCCGACCGGCGAGGTTCGAGTCGACAAGTGACTGCATCAAGCGCTTCGCGCTGCGTGTTGACTCAAACCGCTTGTCTTGGAGACTGAGAAGCGTCTGGCGCCGCAACACTTCGCCTCCCGACATGGCCAAGATCTGGTCGTCTGTGAAGTCAAGAACTTGGACCACGCCACCCATGGAGGCCACGAGCTCCTTGAGGATGATCAAGTCGGTCGAATTGCCTTGGAAGAGCTGATCATTGACATACTTGAGAATCGGGGTCGGATCAAGTATGGAGTACCGCTTAAAGACTCTGCCGGCAAACTTGGAAAGCGCTTGAAGCCATTTGCTGGTCAGCAGGATGGAGGACTCTTGTGTGCGACTTCGCTGGCCACCCAAAGAGCTCATTAGGGACCAGACGAGGACGTCGTATGCCAGGTCGGTGAAGTACTTGGCACACTCGACGAATGCCTCAATGAGGTTGGCGTAAGACTCGATTTGGCCCAATGCCTCCTTGAAGACAATGCCGGGCGAGGAGTAACTGGTCTTGGCCAAGGACTTGGCCATTTCACTGAGATTTGTGAGAGAGATGCGCTTCATCACGCCTCTGGTTTCGACACGTGTGCGGGTGAATGCAGCCTTGATCGCCGGCAGTCGGGAGATTTGACCCTCGAACCATTCGGCGTAGATGGAGTATCGAGTGGCAACGGGATAGAGCTTGAGCAGATCCCAGACAGAGTTGACAACGGCGGCGTTGGCAGTCGTCATGCTGAGTGCAGGGACTAGGATGCGACGCAAGAGTTCCTGCCACCGGTCCATATTTTGTTGGGAGTGATCCTCCGCCAGGCTTTTAGCTCCGATACTGACGAGCTTGGCAAGCAATGCGGGGTCTTTGCCAATGTTTACGCCAGAGAGGTTCAGGAACGTGTCACACAGGGTGAAGACGTCGTCGACCGTTTGGCAGACAGGAACGTTGTCGGCCCATTCATCCCAGTAGAATCTGTAATGCTGGTCTCTGCTGTCATACCCATCAGGAAATGGCCATCTCATGGACTTCTTGACCGGAATGGTTCCCAGCTTGATAGTGCCTTTGGCAACACCGGCTTGGTCTACATCCGCGATGGACTTTGCGGGGCATTCGGCCATTCCGACAGCGGTGGGTCGGCTTTCCTTGAATACCTTCTCAATACTGTGATTGAGGATGCGGTGTATCCGGTCGAGGATCCCAGGGTAGGCCTCGGGAAGCCAGGGGAAACGACCTAGGATGAAAAGGGACTCGGGAATGGCGCCGATTGTCAGCAGGCAGTTGAGTAATGCAGCCTTTTGCTCCATAGGTTCCGGTAGCTTGTCCTTCTCGTCCGTTCCGACGTTGTTCTTAGCATCGGCATCGGTTTTTCCAGCAGTATCTCGAGTACGTGTTGTGGGTGGCGGCGCCGTGTCGTCAGGCAACGCACCAGCCATAAGGAGAGCATTCTGCGCGGCACCGGGTCGGCTTTGCTTTTCCTTTTCCTCGAGCTCCTTCATCTTCTTTTCCCTCATGGTGTCCATCTCTTCGTCGAGAGGCCAAAGGTGGGGGTAAATGTCGACTAAGGACATGAAGCCGACCTTGACGAGAAGAGCGACGAGGTAAAGGAGGTTTGCCGGCAAGACGTCGTCGGGATCTCTGGCGTCAGAGGCGTAAAATCGCAGCTTGAAGCCAAGTAGCTGGGCGGCGGTTCGGTTTCCCTGGGGGGGAAGGGTTTTCGTGACCTTCATCCACGCAGAGGCGGCGTTGACTTCAGCCTCGGATGCGGACTCGGATACCTCCAATAGCTTGAGGTGCTCGTCCGTGACTTGTCTTCCTCCGAGCTGGAAGAAAGCATCAATGTGGACTTCGCGCGCACGATCCCAGAATTCACCATCTCGTTGACGTCTCAGTTCAGCGTTCGCCAGTTCGACATCTTCGCTGGTCATCCAATGGGAATGATCGGGGAGAGCCCAAGGAGGTAAGCCGCCAGCGTAGATGGATGCAGCCGAGGTTTGGCTGCGAGGCCACCAAGAGCTGACGCGGAGAAGCTTGATAAAAAAGCGGAATTGCTTGATAAGGACGGCAGCAAAGACGTCGAGTGTGACATCGAGCACTCTTCCGACGTCGAGGTCAAAGGTTCCGATAAGCCCCTTGAGACGTTCGAATGCTGCGTGGGCCGTTTCGGCCGAGGGGGGCTCTGCACTGCTCGTTGTGAAAAGCTCAGTCATCAACTTGGAGTAGCCTTCGCTTTCTTCACGCAGCAGGTTGTAGTTTGCTTGCCGGTACAAGAGATTGGTCGCGCGTCTAATCCCAAGCTTGACAAAGGTTTCCCTGATGAGGCCCAGGTCCTGGAGTAGCTGAGCGTCGAGAGTTTGGCGAACAAGTTCTGGCGAGACGCCAGTCGCTTGTATGAAGTCGCGAAGTTGAGGCTTGAAGAGATCTCGATCGTTGTCAAAGATTATGGACAAGGTGTCGAGAAAGAGGGTGTGCGGCTCGAACGAGAAAGAGTCCTTAATCATTTCTTGCGATTCAGTGCCGAGAATCTCCTTCATGCAGGCGCCAGCGTCGGCGGGTGACAATCGGCCCTCCACAACAGCATGAATGAACTCTTGGTAGATAGTGGTCAGCTCCTCGGTGTCCACATCTAACCTCGAGCTGATTCCATGGTCGATCAGGGCCTGTTTGCTGCCGCTTGTCCAGGAAGCGACCGCGTCGTCGGTGATGTGTTCATAACAGTAGGTTGTGGCTACCGGGGACGGCGGATGGGACGTCGGCGCAGACGCCACTTTCTCCATCGCCATCGGGGCAGGATGTTGCGATTGCGACGGGGTGGGCGGGGGGCGGGGGACAGTCGGAGAGGTAACGCGGGAGGCGCTCGCGGACTGGCTCCCAGAGTGTGCTAGTTGTCCTTGGGCGGAATCGCGGCGGTCGTTCCGTCTAGTGTTCCTGCCTCCGCGACCACCTCTTCCTCCTCCCTCGGAAAAGTCTCGATCGCGTTGGCCCAGCGCCGTATCTCCAGGTCGATGGGGGGAGGGTCTGTTGCCTTCGCTAGCAAGACCACCACGAGCCTTACGCTTAGGAGGCATCGTGCTCTCTCGGTCGCGGGTTTGTTCAAGGTATCATCGGAGACACGCGCGATCTGTCTCAAACAGTCGTCCTGGAGATATCTCAGTCAGCAAAGCTCGAATTGCCAGCGTGCGCGAGGCTGGAAAGGGAGGTACCTGTTGGTTTGAGAGGGCTGTGGAGCTCGTCGCGTGTAGCTCCGAGAGAGAATGCCGTTCACAAAGGGGATGAGAAATAACCGGTTCAATCGTTTGGACCAAGAGAAAAAAAAACTTTATCAGAGGTAAGTAGAGCCAAGGAGGTTACAGAAAGAGGTTGCGCCCTAACGTTGGTGATTTCGCTCGAGCTGGCAAAAGGACGACGATGGTGGAAGGTGTCTCGCGTGAAGCTTCGGACCCACTGGAGACGGGTAGCAGCCTCATGAAAGACAAGGCTGCGAGGTGCGTGTGGATAGAGGCCTATGTACGTACCGGCTGACGGCATGTACCGGCTACTTGCAAGTGCACAGGGGTGATTGTAGAAGTTTCCGTCCCAAGAACCTGCCAACTGTCCACGTCCCTTCCAAGGGACCGGCTGTCGGCTGACTCATCAATCAACCCCGCGCAGCCAATGATTCTCTGTGGAAAAAGCAACAGCTAATTGGGTGGGAACAAGTACGGAGTACTCTGTACTAATGTATTGATTACTACAACTGCAATTACGCCTTTTTCGGCGCAAATCTTTGGCATCCCGGACAGTCAGACAGAGTCACACTGAGCAAGCCCATTCCCCAGATTCTTCATATATCTCACATATCTCGCCATCGCCGAGAGGGTCCAGTTTCTGCAACCTCGCCCTTGCTCTATCTGGCCTCGGAACTTATTGGCATTATCGAGTTCACGGCGCTATCCTCAACTTGCTTACTCCACAGTGCCCCTCGTTCGCTCCGAGATCGGAATGGCTGCACAAAATTTAGAGAACGGCGCTCAGCCGAAGTACGGTCAGTATGATGTTTTGCCCCAGAGTGTAAACACCTCTCTCTTTCATCTTGCCTACCTCGATTGCAATCTCTGTCCGTTTAGGTCTGACCTGAGTGGCCTGCTGATTTCGCAATGTCATTCCCCCACCCCACTGCATTTATTACACGACACATTGCTGTCCCTCTCTCATTCCCTTCCACCCTCCGTATGAGATGAGAAGGCCGGTTGCTGAATACCTGTAAGAAAGAACCCAAACGCAGCCTGAGAACCCGTTTGCTGCCTTGATTCCGGAGCAGCAATTCGCTGTCATCCCCAAGTTCACCCTTGAATCCGGTGTTACTCTTTACAATGTGCCTGTGGCATACACCACAAGAGGCAAGCTCTCGCCCAACGGCGACAATGCCATGATCATATGCCATGCCTTGACTGGCAGCGCTGATGTCGGTGACTGGTGGGGACCCCTTCTCGGAGGGCCCGGCAGAGCTTTCGACACATCGCGGTTCTTCATCGTCTGCATGAACGCCTTGGGAAGTCCCTACGGCACTGCGAGTCCGGTTACTGCCAAGGACGGAGACCCGTCGAAGGGCAGATACGGCCCGGAGTTTCCATTGACTACAATCCGCGACGATGTCAAGTGAGTTGAGGCCCCTCTTGCAGCTCAGACTGTTGAGAAAGCTGACGAAATTTCAGCCTTCACAAGCTCCTCTTGGACGATTTGGGCGTCAAGCAGGTTGCCGCAGTCATCGGTGGGTCACTGGGCGGCATGTTTGTGTTGGAATGGGCGTATTTTGGCAAGGAGTATATCCGATGCGTCGTGCCCATCGCAACATCAAGCAGGCATAGCGCATGGGGGATCAGCTGGGGCGAGGCTCAACGGCAGAGCATCTACGCCGATCCGAAGTACGACGACGGCTACTACTCGTTTGACGACCCCCCGTCGACTGGTCTCGGCGCCGCCCGCATGTCTGCCCTCTTGACCTACCGCAGCCGCAACTCGTTCGAGTCGCGGTTCGGACGCAACATCCCCGATCCTTCCAGACGGCAAACGATCCGCGAGAGGCCCAGACCCAGCACGCCGTCGGAAGCGCACTTCCACATCCACAACGACGGCCACAACGTCAAACGCGGCAGCCTGTCGCGTCAGAACAGCCAGGGCAGCGCTTCGAGGACGCCGGTAGAGAGCACGACGGCCGAGGCGGTCACCGAGGCGCTCGACCCTCAATTCCACGGCCCGCAGACCGAAAGCCTGACCGGGGGTGACAAGCTCCCGACGTCGACCTATTTCTCGGCGCAGTCCTACCTGCGTTACCAGGGACAGAAGTTCGTCAAGCGTTTCGATAGCAATTGCTACATCGCCATGACAAGGAAGCTGGATACCCACGACGTGTCCCGGGACCGTGCCGCGACCATCGCCGAGGCTTTGGCGTTGATCGAGCAGCCCACCCTGGTCCTGGGCATCGAGAGCGACGGGCTCTTCACGTTTGCGGAGCAGGAAGAGATTGCGGAGCACGTCAAGGACGCCAGGCTCGAGCGGATCGACAGCCCCGAGGGCCACGACGCGTTCCTGCTCCAGTTCGAGCAGGTGAACCGCTATGTTTTGGACTTTTTGAAGCAGACGCTGCCGGACATCATGGACAAGAAGGGCGAGGAGGTCGAAGAGGTCGGTATCGGCCAGTTGACCAAGAGCAGCACCTTTGGAGAGGCCGAGGTGGAGGACATCACCGCGTGGTAACACGACCACGACCACGACCACGACCACGACCACGATCACGACGACGGGGACAGGGCGCGGCGAAACCGGGTTGTCTCGGCGTATGGCCGGGAGGAGTGGTTTTTGCGTGCTTGTTTGTTTTGTTTCAACATGACTGGAGGAGTCTTTTCAACAACTCAGCGATACAGATACGTGAAATAGACGGGGAAAATTGGAATTGGATCTTGCGACACTGCTATCCGATGACGTAAAGCCTGGTTTCGGGGAGAGATATGTCCGGAATGGGAGGCATATGGTAAGAAAAATGCCGCACTACCGAAGGAATGCTCCGTGGATCAGCTCATTTCGGCGACGGGAGATGACGGTGTCGTGGTATTTATCAAGGTGTTACAGCAGACAGTAACTGCTGGTAAGTTTGTGGTTAAAAGGGTGTTTTTTTCGCCGATGACTCAGGCCGTTAGTTGGGGCCCATAAAGGTCAAGCGTCGTGTCGTCGGTCGGCGGGCTAGCCATTGGCGAGCGGGTTTTCTTGCCATCTTCTGTGCCCAAGCGCCGGGCTATGCTAGAAGACCCCTCACAACCAGCAAAGCAGATGCCACCGTCTAGATGAACGGCAGACCTTATTACCAATTGTTGCCAAGTGGCCATGACCAAAAGCTATTCTCGGCCGTTGCCCGGGCAATCTGACCTTTCGATCCGGGCTTGCACTCGGCGTACGGAACCGATTTGGGTATATTCCTCAAGTAGCCCTGTGTGAAGCAGTGGGGGGAAGTTACAGGGGGTCGAGTCTTCGGGGAGGCTCGCCGTAGAGTTCGCGAACAACACTCCTTGGGACAGTGAAAGGTCCAGGAACCCCAGCTCTCGATTCTCGTCCGTCCAGAGCAGAGCAGTTGGCACAAGCGGGAGTGCGACAACGAACTATGTGCCGGTGCGGACAGTCAAGCAAGACGGTGATGAGCGCACGGGTAAAAAGGGTTAAAGGTCGGTTGACGGGGAAGGGAAAGAATAAGAAATGGTACGGGTTCTGTACTGATGTTGTGAGGAAGATGACTCGATTGCCAGGCGGTTCTTGAGAAGGAACCAATTTTGAAACCAAACTCTATTAGGCGCAAAGGCCAACAGCAGGTGTCAGGGACTTAGGCGTACAGACGTACAGACTGTACAGTACGGAGTACAGACGAAGACTTCCGTGCTGAATGGACTGGGCCTGGATCCCATCGAATATGCACCCTACATCATTAGGGATGCCGTGCCTCATCCCAGTGATTCCGGCACATCACCGAAGACCGGCCGCCGCGGACCTTCGGACACTGATTCCACGTGTGAGAGTGCATCCCTGTCATTGGCTCGGGGAATCCTTGTACGAAGGATTCGCAGTACAAGAAGGGCCCCTTTTCGACAAGCCAGGCGAGAAGAGCGTTGGCAGATCTGGAGACCGCGAGGGGGGCTGTCAACAGTCATTTACCCTTCGAAGGGTATCCATCCACAAGGTGGAGCGAGGGGCAAGCGTCGCTCGGCTGGGAAGACTGGATCATTTAAACTGCGTTGAGGCTGCAACCGTAAAATGCATTTCCCTCGAAAAAGGGCAACGAGAAACGGCGTGCCGGTTCGTCGAGCGCGAAAGAGCAGAGAGGTATGGGGGCGAGGGGAGGGGAGGCAGAGAAAGAAGCGTTTTCAACCACATGAGACACAAGGAAGAGAAATGCCCAATCGGGACGGATCTGCAGGGCGGTCTGCGTCAAGAAGGGGGTTCCGTGTGCCCGGCGTTCCAGCGTCCTTCTAGAAGGAGTATCCCTGCTGTTGACCAAGAGGGTTTTGTGTGTGGTGAGGTGGAAGGAGAGGAGAAGCCACGAGCGCATGAATACCTGTAGCAGAAAAGCAACGCCTTCCCATCTGCCATTGCCATTGATTTCTCTCGGGTCAGTGGTCAGTCAGTGCCCGCTCGCTCACATGAAGAAGGAAGGCACGTTGGCGCCGTTGAAGATGGGTGAACGGCAAGAAGGAAGTGCGGCTGCTCGGTTTACACCTTCCATGTCAACCCATATACCGTAAACGGGCAGGCAGAGATAGAGATACATCAGCGGCTAATTGTACTCTGGACACCGGGCATGCTGAACGAACAACGCTGTACGATGTAGGTACCCAAGAGGTACCTTGTGTATCGGTGGTCCCATCCGGTCGGCCATGTCCTGGTACGGACATTGTACAACTTTTACATATTGTCCTTCATCCCATCGCTCATCGTGTGCGATGGGTGTACTGTAAGACGTGAACCACTTCGCCTGACCAGGGCCAAGCGTAGAACATCTCCGCGTCAAAAAGCTTCTTCACGGCGATCACGAAGCATTAGGTCAGCGTTGGGGGCCGTTTCCATCCAACGTCCCCTGAGCCCTGGCGACCGCCCCCCTTGTCGCTGCTGCCGCTCGTACCGCATAGGAAATTAAGCTGCATAGGTACAGTACGGATAGCAGCCGTTATCTTTGGCACGTGGTAGGCAGCAATATACGATACTACGCAGACATGGCTACGATTTATTGCTTCTGAACAAAGTACGGAGGTGCCCTCTCTCCATCCTGTCCAATGTAAAAGGTGCCGCCGCGCCGGGCCAACTAGCCCGAAGACGAAATCCTCGACTGTTCATTCATTTTGAAAACTCGACTTTCTGATTCAACATGGCCGACAGTTCTGACAGAGACACCGAAAAATAAAGATAAAGTGATCCGAATCCTGCGTCATTCCTTGTTTCTCGTTGGCGCAACGAGTTGTGAGACACACCCATACAACACTTGTCGTTCTTCAGCACCGGATCTCTGACCACCCACCCATGCACACGCAAGCACATACCTCTTCGACACGCCGCAAACTTACCTCTACAGCCAAGACACCTCCTATGTATACAGCCCTGTCTTGCCAGGCTGTTCTGCGCGCGTTTGTGTATGTGTGTGTATGTTTGCGTATACTCTGTACGTGTGTGTGTGTGTGTGTTAGTGCGCGCAGTGTTTGTCCGGATCTGGTGATGGTTTAAGTTCTTAAAATCGTGACAGACGCAGGCTACTCTGTTCGATACCGTGGTCAGAACAGCATTACCTGTATGTACCACTACGCTTTATGGGCGACCCTCCATCTCTTTATCAAAGCATCCCCCCCCCCCCCCCCCCC
>PUHP01000457.1:709-19855 GCA_006783085.1 Colletotrichum shisoi
TAGGGTAGAATTTTACCTATATACTACTTATACTACCTTTAGCTACCCCCTTACCTATTTAGGAAAGTATTATATAATAAAAATAAACCTATTAATAAAGGTAATATAATATACTATAATATTCCTATTCTTAATTATACTCTTTTATTAATTACATAAGTACCTAAGGGATTGTTTTTAAAGGGCTACTAGGCGCTAGTATAAAGGATTTAATTACTTAATTACTTAAACAATTAGGGGGTATATTATAGGAACATCCTTATACATTAGAAGCTCCCTGAATTAGTCCTGTCACGTGCTCCTTTACGTGCCTATATGTATATATCCAGCAGCATTTCGTTCCCTTCCTTATTTCTAGAATCAAGCATCTTTCTCCCATATTCTCCTATGCCTTACTGTGTGNCGTGCTCCTTTACGTGCCTATATGTATATATCCAGCAGCATTTCGTTCCCTTCCTTATTTCTAGAATCAAGCATCTTTCTCCCATATTCTCCTATGCCTTACTGTGTGCTCTAACTCGTGACATAATCGCCGTGTCGGAAATATTCAGATCTATCCAGAATGCTAAGTTCAAGGTATCTCAGCCGAGGCGCGTAGTTGACGATAGCGCCCTGCATTTCGCGGGGCAAGGCCAGCTCCTCGTACGAGACCACCACATCACTAAGTTAGTAGCTCATCCATTCCAGTCTAGGACACTACCCCATCAACAATGCCAATTCTTCTACCCCCAACGTGCTTTGCATAACCCTGAGCCGTCGGAGGTTCGCCAGGTTCAGAGCGCACCCAGTGCCGCCCATAGCGAAAACGCTCAGAGACGTCACGTTCAGCGTTGCAGAGAAGACGTTGTTCATATCTTACAAATTGACGCCGAACTCCGTATCGTGATGCAAGATAAGCACGCTCTTCACGTTCGGGAGTGTATCAACGTCAGGGAAGAGCCCGTCGTCACAATCGCAATAAGGGGAAAGCATGCAGAGCTCTTCAACGCCGGTGCACTTACTCAGGATAAGACTCAAGAATAGAGTAGTCAAGTCAGGCGCTGTTTGTGTAATAGGCAAGCCAATCTGGACTCCAAAATCCCAGCAGAGTTAGGTTTCCTCAGCGGAAAAGTCTTGGACGTAGAACACTCCCCCCCTAATGTAAAAACACTTAACATATTAGGCAAGCTCTAGTCAGCCTTAGAACATTGTTCGTAAGAAGGCAACGAGATTATGTCTGTTATACCACAGGAAATAGTATAAGAGTAGCATTGCAATAGCGTTAAGCAACTTACTAGTCTTGCAGAGATGCGCCAACGCAGAGCGCCTCTCAAGGTCAAGTAAGCCGACGGAACATGCATTATTACAAAAGCAACCCCAGGACTCCTCTAGCCAGGCTAGAGGGCTCAGGTAACAATAAGGGCAGAGGAGCTCAACAACATCTTGTATAATTAAGACTAGAAGTCAGAGGAGAGGGAACATTGCATTAGTCGTTGAACAGCTGTGGTGTGTAGGGAACAGAAGAATCGTCAAGAGGTGAGGTAAAGTGCGTAAGATGTTGAGTAAGAAAGCAATCAACTAGTTTCAAACAAGGCTAGGTTAGGTGGCTCTCAGGCAGCAGTCCCAATCAGGAAGGTGTTAATTCTGAATGATTTGTAGCGTAAAAATCACAGGTAAGCACACGAATACAGACGAGGTTCGCTGTGCAGCAGTCTGTTGGGTGCTGAGTCACCAGTTAGCGCTGGAAGCACGTGACTTTACAGCGACTCAGCCTACCTACCTAGGTAGGGAGGGGAGCATTATCTAATTACCTACTACCTAGGTACTTCCATTAGTTGCAAACCTGGACTTACGATCCCGCAACTGAGAGAAAGTCTTGAACACCGCCCGCATCTGAACTCGAAAGGAGCACCAAAGATGGGATACAATGTCGTTCGCTTGGTGCTAGCGGCCTTGGCTGTTCTCGTCGCCCAACGGAAACTGGCAGCGCAGGCACGCAGAAGAGACAAACGCATCACGCGCGAACACGAGCGCGTCCTCATCATCGGCGCCTCCAGCGGCGTCGGCCGGGCTGTCGCGAAACGATACGCAGCCCGTGGGGCGCTCGTCTGCGTCGTCGCTCGACGTGCCGACGAAATCACCGCCTTGGCCAAGGAGTGCGGGGACAAGTGTTTATGGCACGTTGCGGATTTCAGCAAGGTCGACGACCTGGTCGGCCTGAGGTCCCGACTCGACAAGGAGTGGCAGGGCCTGGACACCCTGCATATCTGCGCCGGCGTGTCGGCCCTGCAACCAGTCATGGCCCTCACTGGGATCAAGTCCGCCGAGGAGGATGCGGATGCTGCGGGGATCCAAACGGCCGTCGACATCGCCGGACGTGCTGTCGCGGGCAACTTCAATGGGCCGCTGACCTCTGCTCTGACATTCGTAACGACCTCCTCACGTTTACCGCGGCGGTTTCCGTATCGCTGACAGGATTGCAGATCCCCATGTTGACGAGGACGTCCAAGTCACCGTCGATCCTGCTCGTTTCCTCGGTGGCAGCGGTCATCCCGGCGCCCACCAGAGCCCTTTACGCGGCGACCAAAGCCTCCTCCTTGTTGCTATTCCAGGCCTTGGCCATTGAGCACCCCAAGATTGCATTCACCCACGTCCTCCCCGCCACCATCGAAGGGAACTTCCGGGCATCCGCGGTGGACTCCGGCCCCGTTAGGGAGGACGACCCAAACAAGCACGGATTAAAGGTTGGATACGTTGCTGAGAGGTGCATCAGTTCGGTCGACGGCGGCGTCGCAGGAAACGTTTTGTTGCCCAAGTTTCCGTACGCGATCGCGCAGTATCTGTATCTGTTGTGGCCTTCTTTCATTGAGGGCCGGGCACGTAAGAAGTACAACTTCGAGGCATAGGCTCGCCTCGATGCCAGCAAAAGTAAGAGCCGCGTCACCATTAAATCAACGCCGTGGGAGATCCCCCTCTGCATGCCTACTTACGCGGCCTAATAAGAAACTTGATTGACGAGTACTTGTGGTATAGTAGGAGGCAAGTATACCTCCAGGCCTGGTACCGATTAGGGCCGAGATGACTAGCTCCGCCCTTGTCGAAAAACGCACTGGTTACATGGTACAGATGATTCTGAGAATGTGAGCAACAACCTGTTGATACTGTGTAGATGTACTGCTGCGGTGGCGAGTGTAGCTGCATCGCCACGTTCTACCTGACATGGATGGATGTTGACCTTTTGCCTGTAGCCACAATATGCTTATACACCATTTGTTGCTGCAGAGCGAATATATGGGCCTCGGAGACTTGAGGAGGCTTGGCGGGAAAGCTTGCGATCGCTTGTTGAGGCTTGGAAATGCAAATGAAAGGCTTGCGTGGTCAACGTTCAGAGGCAGTAGTGGATAACAGCCAAAGTCGAGACACATCTAGGTCCCGTTTCTGGACCAGAATCACGTAGAATTACGTGGTCGTTGCGGGTTTGTCCGGCGCTCTCTCTCTCTCTCTCACGGACTCATGAGTGGTGGTCCGTACAAGAAAGGCCCCCCTGACCCTGACCAGGAAATCGGAAAGCTTAAGTCAGCCCAGGCCCAAGTGGCGGGGTTGCCAAAAGGGCATGGCAAGGATACTACGGACTCGAACACGGGGCCGGTGGGGTTGACGCTTAATAGATTTGGGGCAGAACCCGGAGCGGGCATTGGCCTAGCTTATTCCACTGACCGTGGGACGCGTACATCGTGCACGTAGGTGCGTGGAAGCTGGAACTCTGCTCTGCTTGTTGACTGTGAAGCATAGACTGCTAGTTTGGCAGAACTCTGAGATAAAAGTTCGGATTTGACATCTACCTGTGCAGCAACCCTTTCTTGACGGGCAACCGCATGGTACTTGAAGGTGGGTGGCAAGATTGGAGCGATCTTTTATCGCCGTCGTGAAATCGGCATCGATGGTATCCAGCCGGGGCCTCTGCCTCGCAACTCGGCCAAGACCCAGGAGTGGAATGTGCGGCGTGTCTCCCCGCCCTGGCCAGGAAAGAAGCATGGCATTGATGGAACATTGGGTAGCAGCGCTATCGTACGTTGTCCTGTGAGGCGAGTCAGACGCCGACGCCGTGCGTTTTGTTTCTTGCGGCTGACGGGCAACCCGGTGGTGGTGGGAGACGGCCCTTTTGGGCCTCCAGGCGGACCGCGCTCGATGATCGACGGCTTCCCGCACTTCCCGCGCTCTGCTACTGTGCCCCGTTCTGTCGGATCTGCCGGATCTGCCGGTAAAACGACTCGGTATCGCTCTCATGTCCCGGGGCAAAAGAAGGTTATCCTCACGGCGTCGTCGGATAAAATGTCCGCGCAACCACGCCGCGTCGACCTCTCTAGGCTCGGACGATCGATCACCTTTAAGCTTCTGGGGCTATGCGGATCGGGCATGGAGACCATGTGTAGACTAACGCGGGCACGTTTTCGGAATCGGCCTGCCTCGTGATACTCCCTCTGTTGTGCTTCTGAAGTGATTAGAAAAATGGTGGGATACTCACTCTCTCGTCACGTCCCCCCCCCCTCCCTCTTTGGGGGCGCGTGCAGTCGACAAGACATGCCAGCCCTGGATGCTAGCCCTGGATATCCCAAGCCACCAAGTAGGTTTTCCGTTCCCGTCCTGTCGGCGGAAGTCATGCGGCTATTGACCGAGAACCCGTCTGAGTCGTGACCGCGTGGGACGAGGAGGGGGGTGACGAGGGGCGGGGGGGGGGCTGTACATCGTACACTTTTTTTTTCTTGGACCACGAGCCGTCGGCCTCTTGTGTAGATCCGATTACAAAAACAAAAAAAAAAGGGGGAAGAAGGAAAGCTTAATGTTTTCGCGGGCATTGATGCATTCGTGGCGGAGCTGGGAGGAAAGGAGTCAAGGGACTTCCCAGGGCGGGCTTCATCCGAACTTGCTACTGGCAGACGGGCGTTCTATGAACGTCAAGATGCCTGAGCGGACGGACACACGCACACACCGAGCCTACCGGTCGGTAGGCAGCGGTGGCCCGAAGAAGTTAACGAGTGCTCCCCCTCCCCCCTCAAGGGCGTAGTGGACCGTAAACTTTCGCGGTCGTTTTCGCAACCCGCAGGCGGCGGAGGACTTCGTTCTGTCCGCCGACGACAGGCGGCCGAGATCGTGGTGCCGTCATTGCCCACCCCTGGCAGCGGTCAGCCTAAGCCGAAGTCTGTCGGCCAGATTCACTGGCAGTGCATGATGGCGGCGAATGTCTCTTCGTGGTGCAAAAGGCTAAATGGGGTGGAGGGTTTTTGTAGACTGATCTGTCGAGAGGCTGGTTCCGAACTTGAGCTCTACGGATTATAAAAGGGGGTACGGCGAACTCGCTCCTGAACAGATATCCTCTTATCCTCTCATCAGCAGGCAGCAGGACAAACAAGATCACCTCACCACACCCGCTACAACCACTCCCGCACCACCTATATATCCCGTCTCTTAGACTCCTCAAGAGTTTCTCTCAACTCCCCACCCGCAATGGTTTCTTTCGAGAGCCTCCTCGTCGCCACCCTCGTCTCCGGCGTCGTGGCGACGCCACTCAAGAGCAACGCCTCCGACCTGGTCGTCGAGGCCGTCGACAAAGTGCCCGAGATCGAGGCGCGCGGCAAGGCCAACTTCTACACCGGCCTGCCGCTTCCCGAAGCCATCAAGGATACGACCAGAATCAGGACCAGCTCCGCGGATAGGGACTGCAGCACGACCGAAAAGGATAGGCTCGACACGGAGATCCAGAACAGGTACGCGTTGAAGGACCGTCTCGATGCCGAGATCAAGAGACGCGAGGAAATGAAGGATGAGCTGGACAGGGAGATTCGCAACAGGAAGAAGGATCCCAACTAAAGGGGGGGGGGGAGGAGTCTCAAAGTTCATGGGGTGACGCATTAGATGCCGGGTTTCAGAACGAGAGTGTTGTTTATCGCAAGCCCAAGGGAACTGGGGCGGGGTTTTTTTTTCTTCTTTTTCTTTCTCTTTCAAATTTGTTTTGTTCTTGGGACAATGGAAAGATTGGCGCGGCTCCACAGTACAGCGATTGGGACTTTACATACACCAAGATATCGGGTTGAATTTAAGCAATCACTTTCTCTCAGAATATCAAGACCTAGTAAACGTCGACCTTATTCAAATGAAACGTGTCGACTTCAGTTGTGTATCACATCTTCATCACCCATAACGGCAGGGACCTGCAGAACACATAGGCGAAGAAAGCATCCGTTCTGACCCATCGTCAGGACTCGTTATCCGATCCTACACCTATCTCACACGCCAGCCCCCGGTCCCGGAGGGATTCCTTCACTCCCGCTTGCTTGCAGCGCCCTCCTGCTTCATCCCGTCGCACCCGAACGCCTTGCCCGCGACCTCCTCGACCTTGCCGTACCCCTGCGTCGAGGGGTCGCGCTGCTGGCTCGCGGCCTTGAGTGCCGACGCCGCGTGCGCCTTGTCCTGCTCGCCGGTTGACGTCCAGGCGTGGGAGCCCGTGACGTTACCGATGGCGGCCTTGCGCGGAGGGGGAGGTGTTTTGTCAGTTACAGTCCACAAAACCCACTCGGGGACGGCTTGCGTCGGGGGCTCGTGAAAGGGATGGAAAACTCACCTCGGCGACGCCCTTGACGTACTCGGCGTGACCGGCGACGAGGCCGGGCTGCTGTTGTTGGTTGTTTGTGTTCTGGGAGGCCATGGTGAACGGGTTTGGTATTTCGAAGGGATCGGTGATGAGGATTGAAAGTAATTTGATATATGATGTGTTGGTTCCTAGCCGGCGAGGCAATGCTGGTATCGGCCGGTGGTTTTTCCTTTAAAAGGACGTTGTGGTGATGGTACATGGGTACAGTGGCTGGCTGTCTATCCCATGACGTCAACGACGAGCGACGTCATTATCCGCTGGCGGCGTCACATGATTCCCCCGCCAGCACGTACGATGTAAGACGCTCGGCGACTGCAGTCAACGCCGAGAGCGGTTTGAAACCAAGGCGCACGCACACGGAGTAGGCCGTTCATCTCTTGTAACACATATCCGGGCAGTACATGTTCAACCGGATCAAACCTCCGTGGTGATGTATCGCAGAGATACAAGCAGAAGGGGGGTAATATGCGACATTATTCATATTAATTGGCAGTAAGGAGAGAGCCATAGGGGGTATCGCTACGTCGGGATAACACCCTGGGCCGGGGCTCCAGAGATGGCCCATTTCAGGTTCTCATCGCCGTCCACTTCGTCGACGGGGTTGCCGTGCACCTTCATAACGGCACCGGTGGTGAAGTGGATGATGCAGCAGATGATGGCGCCGCCGATCAGGAGAGGACGACGACCGAGGCGGTCGATGATGGGCAGAATAGCGCCGGTCGTAACCAGGAAGATGACGTATTGGATGATGGACGAGGTCAGGGCAGTATTGCCAGTCTGTGGAGTTGGTGTCAGCTGTGCGTGTTGTTGATTTGAGGGGGGAGGGGGCCATTGTGCATCATAGGTAGCGACTCACCATGCCAGCCATGTTGAAGATGTAGATGAGGTAGTACAACATGACGTTTCCTCCGAGAAGCTGCTGCCAGACCTGGACGCTGCATCCAGCCAGGGTGCGCTTCCAAACCCGAGGACCAAAGAGACCCGGGACACCAATGTTTTTGGACATCTGGCGGCAATGCGGGCGGCGTCCTTGACCTCGTCGAGCTCGGCGAGGTAGACGCAGCACTGCGAACTGGTGATGCCGATGGCGAGACCACTAACGACTCGGTCGGCGATGAGGTGGCCGACGTTCTGGGAAGCGCACTGGAGTACGGCACCGATGATCCAGATGACGGAGGCGAGCTTGAGGGCGCCGCGGCGGCCCCACCAGTCGGCGATGAAACCTGCGACCAGAGCGCCGACGAGAGAGCCGCCGGACATGGAGGCCGTGATACCTCCCTGGAAAGTGGAGCTCGGGAAGCCGAAGTATTCCTTGTAGGAGTCGGCACCGATCCAGGCACTCATGGAACTGATGTCGAAACCGAAAAGCATACCGCCAATGGTGCCAATGGCGGCGAGCGCTGGACGAGACTGATCAGCACGCAGACTCCGGGGCAAGGGGGGCAGGGGAGTGGCGGCGAGTGAGCCAAGACCGGGATGCATACCGTAGATGTTGTGGATGCGATACATGACGGGCGAAGACGAAGATGCTGGCAGAAGCAGATGAACTGAGGCCAGCGACGTCATATCCGGGTAAGGAAGCCGAGGAAGGGCATTTGTGTTTTAGTGTCGGTCCAGGGGAGTGCAAGCCGTGGCGATATCAGTTGTGTGGTGTGTCGTTCCAAGCCCGGGATGGCATGGGATGATGGAGCCATGTGCGTACATACTGGCATCGAGTTGTTGTCAGGGGGGGGGGCCTCTACGGCAAAGAACATAGTCGACCCAGTCATGATTCCGGTACAAGTAGAAAGGAATCGGCTCTCATTGGCTTCCAGCCATAGTTTCTAGGCATGTTCATAGTAAACTCTTCGTACGGACACTGTCCAGAGTACAAAGTCTTTGGTGGTTTGTTGGAGAAGGCGAGGAAACGCCAAGACGACAGAGTGAGGGGGAGACAAAGTGGACACCCAGCATTGTTGATGCCTCGGGCAGGTATTTGATTACTCCAAGAAAGATCTACGTCACTTCTAGCCCGAAGAGGGAAGGCATAGTCCCGGGGTTCGTAAGGAAAGAACGTCTCGAGGGGAAAGAGGGATCGGGGGGATCGGAGGCATCGGAGGAATCGGGGAGGCACGAACCGGGAACAGGGGCTAGCTACTACATCGTACAATTGCCCACTTGAACGTTGACTTTACATCGTACTCCGATTTCAGTTTTGGGGCCAACGGAACGGGGGGCACCGCGACGCTGGTGCTTGGTTAGGTCATTCCTGAAAAGACAAATCAGTTGTACCCAGCTGCTCCCCTCACAATCAAGACGCCCAGTTCCAGCCCGCTCTTGGTCTGCGCGGATCCCTTGGCTGCTTAGAGCAGCACCGGAATCATGGGCTTCCGCTTGGCCCGTATGCTCTCCTCCTATTCGGCCCTGACCTCCGCTTCTGCTGCATCCGCAACCCGCAACCCCCACGGTGAGCGTGTCGCTTCAACAACTATTTGTCAGGTGGCAGACTATGGGCCCTGAGAATCAGATAACAACCACCTCCTCCAGTCTGTCAACGTTTTCGACGCCCTCTCCCTGCATGATTCCATGCAGGTAGCATTCCCCGACAAGCCTTCGTCTATTAGTGCCGGCAGTTCTCATGAGGAATGGCACATGGCACCCGTCAAGAACAAGCACCTCGTCCCCCGTCTTTCCGTTTTCTGGGAACAATCCTAGATACCCCCTGCTTGTGATACCCAGACGGCGGTCCGTCACAGCCCGGGCCATCGCCGTCTCAACCTCATGAAATGTCTTACCCGGGGTGCGTGATGCTAGGTTCCCCAGCTCGAGTCTCCCCTTCCCCACAGGCCGTCGCTGTCGCACTGAATACGTTTGGCCGGGGAGTGACGGCGACAGGCCCGTCGTGGCGTCCAGGAGAAGGCTGATGATCTCCTCAAACGAGGACGGCGCCTTTGCCATGCCTGACTCGTCTTTACCGGCCACAAGAGCGTTCCAGAAAGCCGAGAAGACGGTATCCTGCCCCGGGTACTCTTGGAGTTGGCGGACAAAACCGAACAGCCCAAACAGCGCCTTGTTGCTGACGGCCGGGTTCGTATAAGTCAGGTGGCAGTCGGCAAACGGGTCACTCATCCTGACCGCGGTGTCGACCGAGATACCTCGCACGCGCAATTCGCCAGGCCTCTGGCTGTCCATGACCACATCAGTCTTGCCTATGGCCGTCTTGAATCGCCCGCTGGCTTTGTAAACGGCCCTCGTAGTAGTGGGGTATTCCAGCGACGCTGTCCGGCGGGTCTTTCTCCAATCCGGCACCCAAGAAGGCAGGTCTGGGGACTCATGGTCAATGGATGTGAACACCACTGCTAGCCTCCATCCCGTCGGATCACCGGACGGATGATGAGCGGTCAGATTGCGATAGAGCTCAACGTTGGAGAAGGTGTCGGCGTAGTTTGCCTTCACCGCAGACCGGTCAGAATCCTGACACACCCCTAGAAGGCCGTATACCTTGTCCCGAGAGTCGTAGCACTGGGCCTCTCGCGATTCAACCAAGAGGTCGAAAAGCATGACGCTGACGCTTTCGAAGCTCATTTTCAGAGTGCCGAGACGCCACGCCGATTGACAAACATCCCTGCTCTCGGCCACCCGCGCGTCGTTGGAGCCGAACTTCTGGGTCAACCATCGGGATATCCCGCAGGTCGAGAGGTGCAAGCAGGCCCAAGACAGCACGTCCCATTTGGTAATATCACCGCCGCACACAACCCAAGCATCTTTGGAGAGAATCACCTCCTGGATGATCCATAGCCGCGTGAACCAAGGCCTCGAAAAAAGGTCCCACAGGGCCTTCCAGACCTCTGCGTCAGGACTCGGAAGACAAAGCCGCTCGAACTCCTTGGGCTCGACGTCTCTCTCTGTGAACTGCAAGAGCTTTCTGACGTCTTCCAGAAGCATTATGGCCGAAGCAGAGTCACTGGTCGACTCCCCGAGCCAGATGGCAGTGTTCGTGGCGTTTTGATAGATCCTGGTCATCAGGGGAATCTGCTGCTCCTTCTCCCTGTGGTCTTCTTGGTTGATGCAGATCTGGTCAATCCACATGACCACTGGTTTATCTTTTCTCCGAAAAGCTCGCAGTGCTGCTTCGAGGGACGTGGTGATGGCCTTGCGGTGGCCGTCGCAGAGGATTGCGCCCTCAAACGCAGGCGGGCCCCAGGTGTAGCTGAGTGCTGTATACGAGACAGGAGTGCCGGGGTTGTCCTGGTCCACGGAAACCGCGAATCTGCCTTTCAGCTCGAGCGAACAGTGGTGTAGGCTACCTTGCAGCTTGTCGCCATTCATCCCCGGCTTGATCTCGAGTACGCGGATCTCGTAAGAGTCGACAATGGGCCTGTACGGGCTCGACGCGTCAGGCACGCCTCCTGCGACGGCCGGCGTTTTGGTTGAAGCCCAGGTGCGCGCGCGATCAACGTCTGCCTCGCTGCAGGCATGCTCCCCGGCGGACGCAAGCTTAAACTGCTTGTCCACGTCGTATGCTCGCCAGTCGTCAGACGAGATGGAGTTTCCGAAGAACCGGACGTTTTCGTCTGCCATGGCGAGTTCCGAGAGCCGAGGATGGCGGTGATGCCGCGTGAAAGGTTGGTGGGCCGGCCCCAGAACGTCAGCAAGGTGAATGGATGAAGTTGGAGGAGTAACTGAACCAATCGCTTCCGGACGAGTAGCGTCAGATGATCTCAAAACCACGAGTCCTTGAACAAGAGCGTAAGCCGGGCTGCGACGGAACGGAAGAACCATAGATGAACCAGGTTACAGTGCAGGTACGTGTGAATCGAAACCGGGAATCGCTCGCTGACCCACCAGCTCGAGCCATAGAATGCGAGGCAGAGAGACGGTTTTGTGAAGGCGTAATTCCTGCATAGGTGTTGACTTGCTAATGGCTTCATCTTTTTTTTAAAGGGTGGGGGGCTCGTCAGTGCCGGTATGAAAATCGCATGCATGGTGTCCGAGCAGGAAAGAGAGCTTTGGGAACCATCGAGAAGATCATGATGAAGGGGTCGGCCGTAGGGTACTTATTGACAAAAGTCTTGGACAGTCCTCAACAACGGCCTCAGTATTTGACGGGATGGCTTGAGGCAATAGCCGGGGCCAGATCCAGCGCTGAGGCGGCGGCGGTGAGTTCGTGATGTCCCCCACGTTCCAGCAATGCCTTTCTCTTTTTTTTGCCTCTTTCCTCTGCGGTACCTGCTTCGCCAGCAGGTTTCTGGTGGTTGGGGCATGTACCTATCGGTGGCGTCCGTTTCTGCCCCACTCCGGTGCCCCGAACTGAAGGTACTTTCTGTCCGATGTTTCAGGCCCCACCCGGCGATCAGCAGCCGGCCCCACAGCCGAGCTGGTGCCATCGCGCGCCCTTGTGGTTGACGGACTGCGTGTATGGTCCAGGGGTTAATACGCCGGGGATTCAATACTGTCGTAGTCTCATCTCAAAAGCCTGGGGTTCGATCCCTGCCTTGCCCCCGCGTATTTTGTGTCGTGACAGGGCTCGGGAATCGTACTGCCCTGTCGATCGAGATCAGTGGAGGGGAGGGCATCTGAGTAAGACATCACGGTAACTTTCGAAAGGGCTAGGATAGATGCATTCCATCTTTATTTATTTGATATCTGAACAGGTACCGTAAGTGTATGCAATCTCAATTAACACCAGGATAGTGGCGTTGCTTCTTCTTGCCCGTGTTGCCTCCTACACGCGTCGCAGACGTCGGACCCTTTGGCGGGCCCTGGAGTATGGATGCACTCGCTGATCTCGCGGTAGCTTCCTGTTCGACCTTTGTAATGAATGACAGGGGAAGAGATGCTTCCTTCGTGATCCCGATGCTGGTGGCCAGGTAAACCTCCTTGAAAATCTCCCACAGCCTCACCTCTGTCGTGTTCGCCTCGCGAGAAGCCGGTCGGGGATAGTAGGGATCGTTGTCCCAGAACCCTCTGACCGCCTTGTCGACGCCTTCTTCGTCCATCGTGATGCTGCCGACTTGGTTGAAATCGAGAAGCCAGACCTGAACCGCCCGCTGCAGGCACTCGGGGTTGGTGTTGTTGTCGTCGCCGGGCTCTCGGTTCCAGGTGGTCCTCATTTCTCCCGACGTCTCATCATCATCCCCGACCGAGGCACAGCGGACCCTCCTCAACTTGGGCGACGAGCCGAGGACGAACTCGACATCGAAGGCGTCGCACCGGACCCTCCAGTGCATGACGGCAAGCGCCTCGGCCACGGGCGCCACAAACTGCGTGGGATCGACCCCCAGGTCCTCCATCTTGTCCAGCGTGAACTCGAAGTTCCGCAGGCGGAACTCGGCGCTCCGCAGCGAGAGGTCGAAATCGTGCACGGACAACTCGCTCCCGATGCCGCTGTGCGCCCGGCGACGGCCGAGGTGGAGGCGCAGGAGACAGTTCCTGTTTTCCGGGCTCGCGCGCGCGGCCTCCTTCTTGTCGTCGGGGCAAAACACGTCGACGAGCGC
This sequence comes from Colletotrichum shisoi, assembly GCA_006783085.1. Lineage (NCBI taxonomy): Eukaryota > Fungi > Ascomycota > Sordariomycetes > Glomerellales > Glomerellaceae > Colletotrichum > Colletotrichum shisoi. The sequence goes on from PUHP01000457.1 coordinate 13,814, forward strand.
GTCGCGGACCGTCCGGGGCAGCGCCGGGATCCTCTCGGAGACGAGGAGCGCCTTCATGTTTCTGAGGAGGGTCGGGTCGTCCGGCAGCTCCCCGGCGTCCCTGTGTCGGGAGTACCACGTGCCGACGTTCTCCGGGGTGATGAAGTATGCCGGCTGGTGGATGCAGACTTGCACGCCCATGCCGAAGCCGGCGTCGTAGACGCGTTGGTGGGCGGTGTAGTCGGTCCACAGTTCGGGGTGCTTGTTCCACCCCTTTGCCTGCTTGATGACCTGTCCCGCGCTTGCGAAGTCGTACATGATGGCGCAGAACCCTTCGCCGATGTGTTCGAGATGAAGGTCTTGACGCTCGGCTTTCTGCTCCTGCTGGATCGTCGCGGTCGCGATCGGCGTCAGGAGTGTGTTACGGGACAGGTAGCGAAGCAACATCTCGGTCGCTCCGAGATCATGGCTGAAGTCCATGGTGTAGGGATTTCTGTCTTTGAAACAGGAGCTGTCTTGGTTTTCCATGATTTCAAGGTGGGACTCGAGGTGATCAGGGGGGAAAATCAATATTTGGAGGTTGACGTTCTTGCTCTGCTGTCCCCTTCTTTTGAGAGGAAAGGGGTCTCGTTGTCTGTTTAATACGTGTCTCCAGCCACTGTCGGACATAGCCCAGCGTGGCCTCTCACAGCTTTAGGTTTGTCAAATATGGTTGTAGACGGCGGTAGAGGCGTATTTGTTGCTTTTTACTTCTGAGGAACCTTGGTAGATACGAGGTGTTATTCCCCCGGAGCTGACAAGGCCGTGTGGGTTACGCGACATGATCCACTTCTCCGGACCGGTCTCGTAGTCGAAGCGGCCTAAAAGCCGTCGTCCCTGGGGCGGGATCCCCGAGAGCTTTGCTCAAACTAGAACATCATCACTGGAGCCTGCTACCTCGACAACTTTGCACGTAAGCTCAGCCTGTGGCTCTTGATACGGGCGGTTTATTTCATTCATACATTTCCAAGGCTCATATGAAGAAGTCAAAGGGGCCACTTGGACCACTCTGACTCTGCGGAGGATGAGATGGACAGATGCTACGAAAAGTAGTGAACGGGCAAAAGTTTGATTGTGAGGTCCCTGGATACGGCATTGATCGGATCTTGGCCTGCCTCCCTCTTTTGGTTGTACGAACTCAATCGTCATAAACGTATTCAAAGTGAAGGATATCAAGGTGGACCCTGGGGCGGCAAAAACAGGGACCGGACCAGAACATTCAAACGCTCGTGGACATTAGGGACGATGGCGACGCCCGCACTACTCGTCACGTCAGCTGGGGGCCACTACCTGCGCGCAAGACCATACAACGAATAACTAGGAGTTTGAAAGTCTTGCAGAAGTTTCCGTTCAAGAATGGATCAAAAACATTTGTCATACGGGCCGTGATAAGGCCTTCCAGCAGCAATAGTCCTAATTAGTCACCGATCTAGGACACATTACAAGATGTAGTATAGTCAAAAGGAACGACCATTGCCAGAAAAGGTTGGAAGAGTTGAAAAGAGCAGATACCAAAGTACCCCAAGACTGCATTTTTGATCAAAGTTTTCTCGACCGCGTGTTATTCCACGTTTCCGCCTTGGGTTTTGGTCATTCTGAAGCCGGCGCGATCACTGTGCGTTACTCGCTGGCCTTGGTCATTTCTTGGCGGTTCGAGGACTCAAGAAGCCGGCCACTCTGCCGTCAATGCTGCTACATAAGGTTCAGGTGCTGGATGTAATTGTAGAAGAGGCTGGGTTCCCAAGAGATCACGGACCAGGACTCAAGAAAACGTGGTGACTAATACCTGTCATGTTAAGAGACGCACCTAGCAGCGGGGAGCCCCCCGGGACGTGACAGATGCATGGATGCTGAATGTAGGTTATTGCGACGACTTTGCTGATTTCTAGGACCGAATTAACGCTCTTTTTCAAAGCTTGTCTGCTCAGCTGCGTCCCTTAGATGCCCACTTGATCTGCAGACACGTACATCCACTCGCGTCGACGGGTGGGACCGTGGGAGGCGCAATGCGGGCAGCGGAACGGTCTGCAGCCGTCTTTCGAGAACTCAATAAAAATTGGATAACAGACACTTGCAATGGCGCATGACCGTTGAACCGGGGAGAAGTGTTTCCTGGTTGATGTTGTCCGTGAAAAGAGGTCCCGGTGTCCTTCCTCCATCGCCACGCGGCAAACGACTCGTTCGTGTTCTCGGGCCGAACCGTGCAGATTGACCAAATCTTAATTCAACTGGCCCTCCGGGGATGAATTACAAATGTGCCCCAGTGCTATGCACGAATGGCAGGCCTTGGAAGCTGATTTGTTGATGCCAAGTTCGTCCGATGCGAAGCAGAATAGCGCGCATTCGGCCCCTCCGAGCGTCCACGATACCACCGCCCCTGCCACTCGGCTTCCCTACCGACTGTACACGAGTCGAGGGGATTTGATTGTACTTGGGCTTCAACTCGTTATGCATTGCCGTCAAAGCCTTGAGGACAATGAGTGGGATCAACACCTGAATCGCAACGCAACAAACTCCGTCCGTCAACGACTGGTAGTCAAGTCCTGTTGAAGGCTTAATGAATGGTTGTGATGATGAGATTTCAATTTCTGCTCAATTCTATGGGAGGTGGTGAAGGACCGTCATACGTCGGTTGGAAAAGCATCAAATCACCGCGATCGACTATCCCACCAGCGATGAGTTCCAATGCTGACGGCGCCGGTCGCTCGCCGAACACGTTCAGCCGAGTTGAAGGACAACCGCCAAGCCCGTCGCTTCATAGGAGTATGCTGTCCCTGCCTGAAAGTGTAGAAAGTCACGCTCAGGTCCGGAGGTCACGGCTGGTCCCCGACCGCTATGCTCAAAAGGGGGCTTTACCTGAGGCTCAACCCACGATGCTACCGGCGAACCCGAACAAACATTTTGCTGTGTGGTCAGAGCTTCTAAAGTTTGATACCATTGCCCAGACCTCGACGTCAACGGGCTAGTCACCGATACGATGCGAATGTGGTGCAACGCCCTGTCATACAGCCAGCTGATGGGAGCGCCTGTGCGTGTCTCGGGGCACTTGTGCAAGTCGGAAAGAACATGCGTGGAATGCTGCATGGAAGCCCGTCTTGTTGCGGCTCGAGTGCGTCTTCACGACGTCACCTACGATCTAGATCGGGACAGCAAACTGATCGCCGATACAGGTCTCCGTACGATGTGCTCATACGCCTCGCACAATCTCGTGTTCGCCGACTGAAATCCTCCGGATATCATCGGACCAGGGAGTTTTTCTTTTTTTTTTCTCCTTGCACATTACGTGGGGTTCTCGACAACTTTGATATATAACCGACAACCCTATTCGACAGCGAGACTGGACGAACTGGCCTTCACCCTTGGCATGTCCGTACAATAAATCAAGGTCCCAGCGTCATCGAACGCACCGCGGGATGAGTGTGACGGCCCGCTTTGGGCCAGTTGCGCACACTGAACCTCGAAAAGAGTTTCCTGACTGAGGAAAGTACGCGTGGTAGAGCCGGGCTCTGGAGTTTGGAGCATCTTCGTCAGACGAAGACTCCGCGAGCTGATGCTCTTGTGCTTCGTGATCGAGGCAAGCGAGCTTGTGGCCCGGAACCCCGATAGGCTTTCAGGAGCTTTCTTGAGACGACGGATTTATCGTCATCACCGTTGACATAATTTCTGAGGCCATTACGCTTGGGCATTAGAGACGTTGAGCGATTTATACTCACAATCGTTTTCTATAAGATACAGTAGAGAATCCACTCCAAGCCGTTGTATTTCTCTCCACCATCACTCTTCTCTTTTCAATTCTTCACAGTTCTTCTCATAATCCATTGTCCTGTACCTTGAGCGCTACAAAGTCCTCAAAATGAGGTTCCTCCACACAGTTCTTACGCTGTCGGCCCTGGCGATCAGCATCGATGCTCTCCCGTTCTCGGTGACCAAGAACGAGGATGGCCAGGTCCAGTGAGTCCCAGCTTCGGCCCCTACACGGAGATGATCCATACTAACAGACCGTCAGCGACATGTCAATCCACGATACCAGTATCGTTTCGCGTCAGGCACAGCCGCCGCCATCGGCATTAGTCCCCGAGCCGGCCGCCGAGGCCGATATGGACGAGTTCGAAGAGGATGACGTCGAAGATGTCGCCGACGACGGCGAAGTGGACGCCCAAGGCAAGAAGAAGAAGAAGAAGAAGGGCAAGAAGGGAAAGAAGGGCAAGAAGAAGGGCAAGAAGCCCCTTGACGCGCAACCGGACGCCGCTGCCGTGCCGCCTCCTGCCGGAGCGGCCCCTGCTGCTCCTCGCTCCGTAGCCAGGACCTTCAAGGCTTGATTTGGTATTCGTTTCAAACACGCGCTTTGAGTTTGTCGGAGTGGGGAGATCAGGAGCTGAGTTCAAAAGATTGGGGCGGGAACAAATGGTTGCTGGTTTCAAGCATTGGTGTTCTCGAGACGGGTTTCTGGGGTTGGTGTCTTTCTTCATGTATCATTCTCTGCTTGTAACACTAGCGGCATCTAACATTGTACAAAGGTTTTGCATGGCTCCTTGATCCATCTCTGCTCTTGTTGACAAGTGAGTAGCACGGGGTGAAGATAGGATCAGCTATTGTTCAATTGAATTTGATAGGCTAAATAGTCTGCTTCTCGAACCATGCGTTAGCTGCCCTTTTCTTCCTCATTCAAAATTAGTTGATGAAAAAAAAGTAGAATTTGGTGGCAGTGGCATGCAACCTGGATCTTATAGGCGGTTGACAATATTTGAGGCTGTTAGTCTCTTATACGCGTGGTAGTCCAGCACATTTATGATTATCGTCTCTCATGCGTGTAATTATATTAACAAGTCATTGATGGTGTCTCAAACTGCAAAGAAGACAATCCAATCAAACGCCATACGGCAACTGTTTCCCTCTCGAGGGATTCTTCTCAGTGGTGGAGGCTTCCCAATGGTGGACCCGTTCACGCGTGACTCTGTATTCGGACATCGCACACACCGGTTGTTCGTTGTCCATGTCTAACGGATCCTCACTGTTGAATCCCGCCAGTTTCCGGGCGACTCGTCTCTATACCCAAACATCCTCGCTTTCGACACTTCAACGTCCCAAAGACACTATGGTGCACGAGGTACACGATCACGCAACTATGCTGACAAGACTTCACAACAGCAGCTCGGACATGAAGGCACAAGCGATTGTTGAAATCTACACTCAAACGACTGACACATGCTTGAATTCTGAGAAGCATGGGGCCACTCAACGGGTAGCTCAGGCTAGGGTGCTGGTTATCGAAGCTGTCAGCTCGGTACAGGTGACCACTTTTCTAGTCATTGCCTGCGTGATGATCTGGGTCATTTCACTTGGTCATGGTCCTTGTGCAAGGCGCTCTGGCAGCTCCAACGCCGTTCGTCACCTCTGCGTTTCAGCAGCGCTCTCTCACGCCCGTCGTCGGCGTATTTTGTCACAGCACTGGGAAGAGACTTCAACATATCATTCCAACTCTCCAGTACCATCAGATTCCAACATGCAGGGTGCGAGGTGCCGCTGAGTGCCGCTGAAATGCTACCATCAACCATGTCGACTGTTTCCCGGAAGAGACGGGATGGCACGGTGGCGTTCGTCCATCTTCCATCCTCAATGGAGCCATGTTAACGAAAAGGGACGACTGTCGCGGCAGCATCAGCCAATGACACCGTCGTCGTCATCAACGAGCCACGCGATCCCAATCCGACTGGACCAAGAAACGCAAAGAAAGACATACAACCTACAGCCTACTAGGTACGATGTATAATACTGGCAAGCGCCAAAGCGGTTGCCGACCGCGACAAGAAACCTTATCCGAAGAAGGTTTTCATGTATCCGTAACGGTCGAGGTTTTGCAGCAGCCGTACATCTGCCGGCCCCCTCCTCTTCGACGCCGACGTCGTAGCGCTAGTCGATGGCAGCTTGATCCCCGCGGGGTTGCGTCAGGAAGAGGAAACCAATCCCCGGTGTGCGGCCCTCCTTGTAACCCCCCCCCCCCCCCCCCCCCCCCCCCCCCCCCCC
>PUHP01000458.1:0-27776 GCA_006783085.1 Colletotrichum shisoi
TGTAGAGATGTAGGCTGAGCTAGGGATACCTTTATAGGAGCTAGTACTAGCATCTTTATCTAGGTTGTAGATAAAAGGTAGTAATACTAGTAGTAAGAGTACCCTTAAGCATAGTATAGAGGAAGTATTCTCCTCATCACCAGGGTCAGTAGTCTTCTAACTTAACAAGAGGACTACTAGTACCTATACTACCTTACATATACATCCCTTTAGTACCTTTAAGGACTTAGGTATAGAGGGAGACTTATAGAGGGATTCATAGAGGGATTCTAGTGGTATTGATTTTAACTAATAGGCCTAGGACTTATAGGAAAGTAATAGATATAAAGAGAGTAGGATGTTATTACTAACCCTAAATATAGGGACTTTAAACGTTAAGGTACCCTATAGCTAACGTTGGTAGTAGAAAAAAAATACACTATTTGAATTATAAGAGCTAAAATACCCTACTGTAGTATTTATTTATTGTTTGCTTTATATAGGTAATTGTTGTAGTGGAAATAGTCTATTATACTATAGTAAAAGTAATGTTGTTAGTTACAGATAAACTCGTGGTTACAGGTTAATTCGCCAAGTCTATGAGGAACGAATAAACGAGGCTGGAAGTAAAGTGGGCCGAGGGGTATGTGATGCGTGTTGTAACTCAGGCACTGGACTGGCTGGTGGCACGCGCGGGGCACAAAACGACGCCTGCTCCAGATTTCAATTGCCACCCACAATGTGATACGCTGCAAAATACCTAGGCAGAACGAGGCAAGGGCGTGCCAGACTGCCAGGCTGCCAGGCTGCCAAACCTCCTCCCTCCCATCCCAGTTAGACTGTGTGTACGGAAATGTACTTTATACTCCATTTGGAGGAAGTACCTAAGGTGATTTACCTCCAGTCCAGGGGTCTTCGTCGTGAATCAGGTACACCAAGGCGACTGCACCGGATACGGAATACCTAACGCATGCTTTTGCGCCCCTTTGGTTCAGCGGTTTCGGCCATGCATTTTTATTTTCTTTGCTCCGAACGTCCGCCTCCTCCCGTCGCACTCCACTCTGATATTTTCCCCAAAATTCTTCGCCCTCGCCCCTCCGTTTTCTCCTCTTCCCACCCACAATAAAGAAAGAAAAAAAAAAACGCACGAAACCCTCCGCCCGGAGATCCATCCAGCACATCTCGCAATTGTCGTAAAACCCACCTCGCGCAAATCCCACTTCACCGCCCTGCTTAGGCATCATCTGCACGTTGTGCCCGCTCCCGGTAAACTCTGCAACCCATACAAAACCTCACCTCCCCCTCTTTTCCTGAGGAAACATCGCCACTTTTGCCTAAACCACAACACAGTATCGTCAACAACCATACACCTCCAGCATCCTCTCTCGCAGCGTTAACGACCACCGAGTCCCTCCCCGCGAGAGTTGAACATACAACGACACCCTCACGCGGTACACGGCACATAGCAGTTTATGTATCAGTACGACAATACCACCGTCTTCAGACACTTTGTCCCCAAGCTGCAATCATTTCGCATAGCGCGGAAACCTTGTAGCCCCAACATCAGTTCAGTCGGTTGAAATCCCTTCCCCAGAGGAGTTCATGAATTCTCGACAGCAAAGACGATCCAGTCTCGCCTTACCACATGTCCATACAAAAAACCCTTGAGCATTGAGTCCGCCTTCTTGCTCCTCCCCTTGTGCCGAACCAGCTTCGCCGCCAATCCGTCGATTCCAATCATAACCAATCCGACCGTCCTTCCGGCTTCTTCATGCTACCCGCCCGCTCAACCGATAGCACCACCAGCTTCGTTTCCTGAGCCCATTACTCCCTAGTCAAACCAACGCTCCATACCAACAACTCCCAAAGACTATTCAGTCGTCAAAACTATCAATACCGCAATCATGGCTTCCCTCATCAACGTTCGTCGCGATGTCAAGGACGCCTTCTATCGTTACAAGATGGAGAAGATCGTCACCAAGATCGAGGGCAAGGGCAACGGCATCAAGACCGTCGTCGTCAACCTGAGCAGTGTCGCTCAGTCCCTCGCCCGTCCCGGCGCCTATGTCATCAAGTACTTTGGCTTCGAGCTCGGTGCCCAGACCAACGTCGATCCCGCCGACGACCGCTGGATCATCAACGGCTCCCACAACGCCGCCAAGCTGCAAGACCACCTCGACGGCTTCATCAACAAGTTCGTTCTGTGCAAGAAGTGCAAGAACCCCGAGACCGACGTCAACATCAAGGACGGACGCATTCTCCTCGACTGCAAGGCCTGCGGCCAGCGCTCTGAGGTCGATCTCCGCCTGAAGCTCAGCGGTTACATCCTGAAGAACCAGCCGAAGAAGGGCAAGAAGGACAAGGCTGAGCGCAAGGCCGCTCGTCGTGCCAAAGCCAACGGCGCCAACAAGGAGAACGGTCAGGGAAGCGGAAGCGGCGGCGAGGGATCCGAGAATGGGTCCAACGACGCCGACGACCAGGATGTTGGTAGCGACGACGAGTTGGAGAAGATGAAGAAGGAGGCCCCCGAAATCGACAACTTCGAGACTCAGGAGCATGAGTGGGCCGTCGACATGAGTGAGGAGGCCGTCAAGGCCCGCCAGGCTCAGCTTCCCGGCGAGTTCAAGGCGAAGCTCAACATGGGCGACGACGAGGATGAGGACGGTGAGGCCGGTGGCAGCACTGTCTACGATGAGTTCGGCACCTGGATCCAGGACGAGGCCTCCTCCAAGGGTAGCATCGACAAGGTCGACTCTATTGATATCTTCGTCAAGGCCAAAGAGCTCGGCATCGAGACCAAGCACCGTGCCGTTCTCGTCCTGGTCCAGACCATCTTCGACGAGAACATCGTCGCCCAGATCCCCAAGCGCGCCGGCATGATGAAGCAGGTTCGTTCACCACTGTTAATCTGTGCTATTGACTGCCGTACTGACTCATTCCCTAGTTCGTCACCTCTGATCGCCACGAGAAGGCCCTGCTCGGCGGCACCGAGCGTCTCATTGGCCAGCTTGGCAAGGACCACCCCGATATCTACAACCAGATTGTCAAGATCCTCCAGCTGTACTACAATCACGACCTGCTCAGCGAGGAGGTCGCCATCAAGTGGGGCAGCAAGGCCAGCAAGAAGTACACCGATCTGTCCACCTCCAAGAAGGTCCGCAAGGCCGCCGAGCCCTTCATCAAGTGGCTTGAGGAGGCCTCGGAGGAGGAGTCGAGTGAGGACGAGGAGTAGGAGAAATCAAGCTTTTGATGGGAGTTCTGCCACGGTGGCATGTTGGTTCGCATTGTATCTCTATCTAGGGTAGTATCAATCGCTTCTCCTTCCTCCCTCAGATTGTCAGACGGCCCCGCGATGGGGGCGTCATTTCATCTCTCGAGTGGCACCGCAGGCTTCACGGTTGCTACGTAGCAGCACACATAGTATAAATTGGGGCAATCGCTGAAAAGTTGACCTTTCTAATTGTCGGCAAATGCGTCACCTGAACGAACTGTCTTTCTCTGTGTGGTCGTAGTACCGGCTTATAGGGTCTGCGCTGACGAAACTCTAAAGGAAAAGCAAGCGTGCGGTATTGGACCGCCCCGATTGCACCAATGTTGCAAATCCTCAAAGCGAGCCAACAAATCCGCACGTCTCCTTCATCCCGTCTATCCCTCGACCCATACGCCTGATAATGCAGTTCTCGAAGTTGAGAGGACCAGCCAGTCCACGCACCCCCGCCCTTAAAAAGTCCATCATGAGCGGTGCCATCCCAATGATTCTCCTCGGAGATCCGAACCACCGTCGAGGGTAAAGAACATGTATAAAGCCCTCGACTAAAGCGAAGCGGCATACGTGTCCTCCAAAACCCCCATCGACCAACGCAACACTGGTTCTTCATCTCCGCTGAAGCGCCCCTTATGCTTGTGCTGAACCGTTGAACATCGTTGTTGATATCAACTTCACCAGTTGTCCGCTGCGCCGCCCGTCGACTGCGCCATGGATGTATCGGCCCAGGGGAGAGTATTGTCCCAGGCGCCTGGCATGCTCTTGCTGCTGTTGGAGGTCTTGCTCACATCTGTTGCGGTTGGGTTCCAGTTATCGCCGCTGGTGATCTCGGGACCCCATCCCGCGCCGCCGCCCGCCGCCACCCACTGATCGCCGCCCTTGTTTCCACTGTTCGAATTTCGCTTCGATGTCTGTGAGGCATTCGGACTATTATTTTTTGTAGGTCCGGCGTTGTTGTTTGTGGCCCAGGCCGAGTCGTCCCCGGTGACCCACGTGTCGCCATTGTTGGACGTTTTATTCGGGCTGTTCTTGGACCCGTTGCTCCTATTGTAGTTACCAACGGGGCTATTGGTGGTTGGCCCGGCATTGTTGTCCCATCCACCGTTGGTGGAAGGCGGGGGAGTGTTCTTCTTGGACTTGTTGGACTTGTTCGAGCCATTCGAAACAACACGCCCTGAGTAGCTGACGTTATTGAATTGGCTATCCCAGTTGGTATCCTGCTGGACTCGGCCACTGGTGCTGCGATTGCTGCCGCTGCCATTCTGTGCCTTGCTCGACTTCTTCGAGCCAGAGTGGTTCGAACCGGTTGACCAGTTGGTGTTGCCCCTTCCGTTAGCCCAAACATCGCCCGACTGGTCGTTGGACGCTCCCCATTCATCGTTGATCATGGTTGCTGCTTGGTTATTGCTCGAGTCACCCCAGGTGGCCTCATTCGTCGTTGTCCAGCCATCACCGCCAGAAGTCGGCTGGGTATCGTTATTCTGGCTGTTACCCGAATTATTCCATCCGTTGTCGTTTCCGTTGCCGCCAGTTACGCCCCAGTAGTCGTTGCTCGGGCCTCCAGTCTGCACCCAGGCCGAGTTGCTTTCATTCTTTCTTCCGTTGTTGCTTTTCTGGCCCTTCTTGGGAGTACCCCAACCAAGATCCGGGTGCTGGCCACTGGCGATCGGCTGCCAATCCGTGGGTTTCTTTGATCCCCATGATTTCTTGCTTCCATTGGATCCACCGCCATTAACTTGCGACCCGGTCGTCTTGGGAGTGGACTTCTTGCTGATGTCGCTTGCGAAGGCAGCCCAGGGGGTGTTTGGGTTCACCGTTAGGTTGATGTTGATAGGGGAGACGGGAGCGGGAGCTGGAGCGATATTACTGGGGCTAGCTTGTTTTGCCGGAAAAGGAGATTTGTTCTGCTGCGGCCCGACATTTGTATCCCATCCCTTGTCCTTGTTTCTGGCACCTGTTGATGCCCCATCGTCTTGGATAGCTCCTGACATAACGGGCTTCGGAGACCCTTTTGGTGAAGCCGCCTTCGTTGGAGACATGGGACCCCACCAAGGAGGCGACATCTGCATTTGCATTTGCATCGGGTCGACCGGCGCCATGACGGGAGGTCCTCCAGGCATATTGGTGATCGGGACAGCACCCCAGGGCGATTGACCCTTGAAGTAATTGTCTCCGGGATTTTTGGGACTGGCGAATCCGTGGAAGTAAGGGTTTTGCAGAGGATGGGGTACTCCCATGGGCAAAGAGGCCTTGTTCGGATCGCGAGCAGGATACAACATTCCGTAGGGGTTTCCGTAAGCCGGCCCGTGATAGACTCGAACAACACCGTGTTGGGGGTCGTGGAAGGCGTTGGGTCGCGGGTCTTCGACACCTTCAATGGCATGTTCGACCTGGAGAACCTCGGCGCGAATTGGCATGATGAGATTGGGCCGACGCAAATGAGGAGACAAGGCTGCCTCGGGTCTCAGCTTCTGGCGCACCTCGCCCTTGCTGCCTTTTTCCTTTGTTGTTTTATTCTTCTCTTGACTCTTCTTGGTGATAGGGCCAACATTGTTTGGCTCAACTTCGGCGGAAGTGGTGCTCTCCTTGCTCTTCTTTGAGGGCTTTCTGGTATCTTTTGACTTTTCTTGTTTCTTGGAAGTGTCAACAACCTCCTTCTTCTTTTTGGGAGGCGGAATTGTCTCTTCCTCTGCCTCTTCGGTCTCTGTTGTCTCGGTTTCGCTGTCCTCGGTTTCCGATGAAGGGTCTACTACCTTCTTCTTCTTTTTGACTGACTTGTCGCTTTTCTTCGTCTTTTTTGATTTTGACTCTGGCTCGGATTCGAATATACCATCAGCCTTGAATGACTTGTTCTTGTCTTCTGCGATATTTAGTTTCGTTCCGTTTTCCATATCATGACCCGGGATCAGGTCCGGAATTACCTTCGGGCGACTTCAGCGCAGACTTTGGCGCGACCTTGTCGAAACGGACCTTCTTGATGCCGGGAGAGTGGTCATTGGAGCTCTTGCTGCGGTTGGCGCGAGGATACGTAATCTTGACCGTGTCCTCTTCAGATTCGTCGTCGGTTGAGATCTCGACGCTAATGCGCTGTCTGCCGCTCGACTTTTTGCTTCTGCGTCGGTCGACGGTGTTGCAGTACTCTTCAACGCTGACCCCAAGCGCCCACTCGCAAATCGTCGAGCTCCGGGTCTTGCGCGTCATGACGGTGAATGATTGCCTAGACGATTCGGTCAGGACTTCCGCAAATCTGACCAACTCTAGTCATGAACGCGAGCCCGCAATGGAATTTGCCTACTTTCCTCTCGACAAGTTTGCAGAAGGGCTGAAGAGGAACAGATTCAAAGCACGGTAGTGCTTCTTCTTTTTTTTTTTTTTGAGTGGCTGTAAAGGAAAGGAAGATTGGTCTAACGTGGAAGGAAGAAGGTGAAGGTAAGGTTAAATTCTAGTTTATCAAATTGGGAAAGAACCCAACCCTTTTTGTTTCTGCGTCGCTCGTGCCAGTCTCTCTCGTTGGCCTGGGGCGGGAATTCCAAGCGACTGATGACACCCTATCTAAATTGGTCATTGACTTGAGAATGAAATGTATCTCACTACCATACGATTACTCATGCATTGGGTTCGAGTTTTCAGTATTTAGGGTCGTATCGGGTTTACGTTTGGTGCGCTATCAGGTCAGGGTCGGTGCAAGAGGTCTGTCTTCCTAACTTGTCCAGAAAGATCAAGACAGCCTTCTGGTCAGAGATGTTGACCAACATCCAAGCCACCTACCGAAACCTGCCTCAAATTTCGACCCAAAGAGTTCAAATGGACGGCTTGATCATCAAAAGTGCTGTTTGGTCTGTGAACATAAGAAATAATGGCCTTCCAAGCCCCCATCACATCCATCCAACGTCGACCTCCTTATTCCCGAATATCAATTCTACCGGGGGGTTCCGTAGAACGAGACCGATTCCTGCAGTTAATAACTTCTGATGCCTTGTTAGCTTTGCGGAAAGTACACCTGAGATCGTGCGGTCTTACTTTGGTGAATCGAGAGGTGATAATGGAATGCCCTTGAGGGAACTGCGGTAGGAACGCGGGGCCCGACAGGTCAGAGTGCCAGAGAGCGAAACGCATCTACCACTGTTAGCCTCGGATGTATCTTGGTCATGAATTTGGAGCTTACAAGCAAGTCAATGTCTAAGTAGCGTCGAAAGCCGTCAGGCCTTCTTTTCTCTCAACCCGATAACCTATGTCGGATATTGGTTTAAGCACGTCATGCTGACGACCCTTTCAATCAGGGCTTACTTACCTGCCCCAATAGACTTCTCTAGTTGGGCAGACGGACGGCATAGAAGTAGCCCTCGGTGGTGACGTACCAGCGGCAGTCACCAAGGTTGTCAATAGTGAAACGGTTGCGCTGGGTCCAGTTACCGTCAACCTCTCGAACTGGATAGTAGCGTGACGGGTCGTCATCGGCGGGCTTGAAGTCCTGGGGCTCAAAGAGACCATTTGCATGGGCGAACTGAGCTTGCTCCACGGCGATTTCGCCAGCGGTTCTGCCAAATCCCGTGACATCAGGAGGAAGATGAGCATTACCTGCGAAAACCGGAACACCACCGCAGCCCGGCATCTGCATGCCCATGGGATGAACGCCCTGGAACATGGGAGGACCGTTCATGGCAACAGGGGGAGCCTGAAGCATGATGGGCTGCTGGGGAATTGCCATTCCGGGCTGCATGACTGGCTGCTGGGCCATGATGAACTGAGGGTTCGCGGGGCCTTGGCCAATGTACGTGACATTGTTGGCAGGATGCTGCTGAAATTTCAAAGTCAGCATATTGCTCTGAAAAGCAAATCAAGATGAATCAAAGCCGGCATGATCATGAGACGCCAGAGCCGACGACAAAGATCGGGTGTTCAGACGGTCATGAACCACTCGGTTCAAGAGCCGTCGGTGGTCTCTGACAGTACACGCGTATAGGTTATTGTTGACTTGCATAGTACTGATGGACAAGAACAAGAGGCGTGCGGAGCATGACTGGGGCGGCGCTTGGAGCAACAAGAGAAGTCAGCGGGAAGACTTGGGCTTGAGGGACACCGACATGATAGACAGCGCCGGGGGGCATGCCGTTGTCGAAGCGAGGCACGTAGATGTGCTGCATAACACCGTGAGTGGTGTCCGGGACGGGCGGCTGGAAATGAAGTCCGCCAGCGGGAGGAGCGACGTTCTGGTAGTCGGCCATGTTGGTAGGAGGACCTTGAAGGCCGTACGGGTTGTATTTTCCGAATGGTGCGAAGGCGTTTGTTTCGTGAACGAAGCCGGGATGGATCGAGTTGTGGGGGATGAATGGGTTGCCGTGAAGGTGAGGCGACTGAGCGAAGGGAGGAAAGGCAGCAGGAAATTTGTGGCCAAGGTTGACAGAGGCGGATGGATTGGTAGATGTGTGGATAAAAACACCGTCCTCTTCACCGTGGTCAATGTCAGGGCCGCTGAAGGCAGGAGCTGTCGAGGGGGCTGTTCCCTGGGTGATTGGGAAAGAGCCATCGCTACCACCGCTGTTGTCCTTGAAGCGCACCTGGCGAGGGCCGGTGTTCTTGGCAGCCGACTTGATCTTGGGGGACTTCATGTCGACTTTTGCAGTTTTTCGACCGAGAATTGATGTGGTAGTTGTTTCTCTTGCAGTTGTCGGTTTTATTTTGTTTGGGGAGGAAAATCCGATCCAGTAGTCCAGCCTATGACTTCAAGTCCTAGGACCCAGTAGTCTTTGACGAACGAAAAACCTGTTGAGATGGTTCCTTTCACCTCGTATCTCATCCCCAAGTCGGATGGACACAAAGCGAGGTTGATGGAAGGATGGGTTTGGAAGAGAGAAGATGAGATTAGAGGACTGATCCATCACGGTGACCCCTTTTGTCCCTTCACTCAGCCGCATCAAGACCCTCTGCGGCTTGGTATCTACGGCTTACACCAGCTGATTATCCCAGTGAGGCCGTGAGAGCACTTGTCGAGGCGTCCAAAGAACGGGTATCGTGGAAAGGGGCTGGCGGGGTCGAGTGGACTGTCACCAGTGCCCAGGCATGATCTTACTTACCACCAAACAGAGACCCGAGAGACCAGACAACACAACAAGGAGAAAACAAACAACAATAGGAAATGTTTGACTTACAAGCTCCATGACATATTTCTGGCCGTCCCACATGTGTCGATAAACAACGGGCGGATCTTCGTCGTCGTAGTGGGCGTTTGAGAATGGCCAACATCCACACATTTTGACAACACGTGATATAGGTGAGCGTGATATGGAGATCAGGGCGCCTGGTCGTAAACTTATTCGACTGATCGACGGTTAATTGGAGGTTTGGACTGGGAGAAGATGGTGGAAGTGAAGTTGTCACCGAGGCTACGGCAGCCGGCGGATTCGACCTTGCTAGACTGCCTATTTCAGGGGCACCTGCCTTGGGAAAAGAGCTGGACGTTGGTCCTCAAACCAAACGACATCCTCACCAGGCATCAATCACTCAACCTACAAATATACCATCATCATCTCCCTACTTGAACCCACCCCTTCCTTGGTCAGCATCGCCACATTTTGTCATTATTGTTCTCTATTGCGACACAGCCGTCGCAATGAACTAGGAAATGCGAACACTTGCAGACAGATTCGTCGAGCTTGAGCTGGACAACATGCGAGCAAGGTCGCGGCAGGTCCGGTTGCACGAAAATAAGCCCTGGTCATCGCTCGGAGGAGGTATTCACGTTTCCAACGAGCTCGGCGGGTACTTTTTCTTGCCTAACGACGTCTCAACCCCGTTACCTGATGAAAGAAAGCATTATGAGGGTTCCTTAAACGCACGACACAACAATCTGCAATCATCGATTCAATCATTGTCAGACCACCAGCTTTTGGCCCTTCACGATTTCCTGGATCAGGAGATTGACAATGACGCGTCTGAGGACGAGCTTCCGATTATAACAAGTGGTTACTTCGAGTTCGTGAACAACAGAAAACCCAAGGGCCAAGTCCAATCGATCCGCAACGGCCTCTGGCTAAAAGAGAAGGTCCGAAGACACACCCACTTGTCGTCCCCAATCAATCATGTTGTCTTGCTGACCTCCGCAAAATAGGCTCAACATGTTGCACAAATCAAGCTGTCGACATTCCGTGCCTCCCCATTTCTCGCCAGCGAGTGTTTCGGCGTCTTTCTTATCAACCTCGGTATTACAGGGAAAGATGTGTCAGTGTCAGAGAGGTCGATGTGGCCACAATGGACTGGCTTCGATGCCTTTGTGAGACAAGTAGATGCGAGCTATACCTCCATGACAGTTTTGAAGAACCATGGTTGGACGTCAGCTCAGAAACACTATCTTGCCAGAATCAACAGGGTCCTCCAGTCTCAACCCCCACCGCCGCGTAAGGCTGTGGCTACCTTATATCAAACGTGGCTTCGGGATCTCGATGCCCAGAAAGACGTTTGGGTGTACAAGATTGTCGAGCCTAGCCAAGCGATTAACAGTTCGGAAAGCTAGGGGCATTTGACTGTACTCGACAGCGTAGACGCCTTTCACAAGATGAAGACACTGTGTCAGGTGGAGGGAAAGGATGTTGCCATGGTCAAAGTCGGTCAACCTTTCTCATCCCACGAGCAAAGTGGTTTGCTGACGTAGCACAGCTTTGGCAAACAAAACTGAAGAAGGTACTGCCCGATATTCAAGCAATGGAGGTGAGAGACCCTCTAGAAACTCCAACGTCGGAACCTACCGAATGGACATTGAACATGGAAGATTTGATCGACGAGAATGGTAATCTCTACAAGCTCGCAGTAGCTGCAGGATGGACTGAGAGTCTCCAAGACGAAGACGTGACAGAGGAAGACTGAACTCAACTTGGCGAGTGGAACTAGTGGATAGTGTGATACTGACCCTACAAGTCTTGCTGGAATCGTATTGTATTACAGCCACGTCGACGGAAGATGCTTCGACTAGTCCCGAATGGTTTGTATAGGGGTCATCAATAATTAACTACCTGAAGTGGCACCTGGTGATAGCAGCAGCTCGTGTGTAACCGGATAGTAGCGGGGTTCCGTGTCCATCATTTGGAGGTAGATGAGACTATAGCAAGGTCGCAATACCACGAGAGAATGAGAAGAACGTGTGATGCTGTTGCCTTTGTTTGATAGGTACCGAACGCCCACTACCACCCAATGACGCGGTCTTCTAATGCTCCTTCCTGAAATACTGTACACGGGTCCGCCAGAGGAGAGATCGTCCGTCACAATGCCCAAGACTCCTCTAAGGCGCTCTAAATTTCCTACTCAAACAACAGACAGAAGAAGCTCGTATCGGGCGAGCGGTGTCGTGGGGATCCATTGTGATCCGCAGATGTAATCGACTTTTCATTATTGGCGGGGTGGTGGTCAACGAAGATGATTCGTGAGGGTGTTGTTATATCATAAAATTACAAAGCGGCGCGCTCCGAGTGCGCAGGCTCCGGAGCAGAGAAGAAAGTACTGCGGACAACCTGTTGAGAGTGTGGTTAGTGCCAGGACGACCAGCAGAGTGGAAAAGGCGCAACCTACAGCCCAGGCGCCAGCCACGGAGGCTACGACACCGCCAGAAATCAGCATGGGCCGCACGCCCCGTGTGCTCTTGAATACCATTCCACTGAGCGCACCAGCCAAGATGGTGTTGGCGGCATCGTGCTTCCCTCTGAAGTAACCGATACCAGAGTTCAGCAGGTTGTAGGTAATGGCGACGACACCAGCCGAGTTGCCAAGGAAGGGACCACGGCGGGTGACAGCGTTGAGCACCGAGTTGAGGCGCAGCTTCGGCGGCTGGTTGACGGACCTCCTCAGACCTTCCTGCAGACCCCAGGCTCCTCCTATCGACAGGGCCGCCAAGTATGTGACACCGGTTCCGTAGCAAAGATCATCGGTAAAGCCCCGAGAGGGGAGGACGGACTGGCCAGGGGCGTCGGCCAAGGTCGCATCTTCGAGGGAGAGGTATTCGAGAGTGTCCTTGTTCAGACCCGAGAGAGGATGTAATTGCGCCGGGTCGGCGAAAGCGGAACTCTGGAGGAAAGACTCGACGCCAGATCCTGCTGAAGGGTCGAACTTAGTGGTGGTGGTCGCGGGCGGGCTGTTGAATGTGGTTGTGGGTTCGTTAGTGGCGGTAGAGGTCTGAGGGGCGCCGGCGTCCTTCTGTGAGGACTTGCGACCGGAAAACGTATCCCAGAGCGACGACATGGCGGGGGAAAAAATATGGGCGTGGGGTGGATGGGATGAAGCCGGGGATCGCGGTTGGGACGTACGGACGGACAGGAGTCGTGGGCTTGCGAGTAGGCCGATGATGGAAGCTATCGAAAAAATTTGGGCAGACCAGTCGCGACTTGGACCGTGCGTTCCTGGTGCAGCGGCAGCAGTGGAAAGGTGACGGCGGTATCTCTCGGAAGTCTCGACCTTGGATTCTCCGGCTTACCTCACTCGCGCCGTTCCATTAAACTCTCGTGATGAGTCATCTTGGGCATCCGATCAGCGGCATACATTAGCTAAGCGTCCGACCTCATACCTTGCGTCAAGGAGGAAGCTGAGGTCCAAGAGCGGTTCCTTTTGTCCAGGCCAGAGCGTTTGCACGACACACAGTGATCCCAAATTCAGAGGAGCAAACAACGACGTGTCAACCCGGTCACCGGCCGTTTTATGTTTGATTCTCTCGGGTTAACCGACGTGACGAGTACCGCTCATTTCTTATGCTTTCTCACACTCCAAAATACCCCTGCAGTGTCAACATCATATAATTGAATACCTTCATCATGCTGGTCTGATAGCAGCGAGGTCAGGACCCTCGTCCTGTGTTGTCGGGTCGGGCACTTTATCGTAGCAAAACAGGCCGCTTGTCTGCTGGCATCCTGCGAGGTCGCAGTTGTCCTTTGAGGCCAGGGGAGGTGAGAGATAGATTGTCTGTGGCACCACGAAGAGTCTCGGTTTTGGGTCAGAACAACAGTATCTTCGTTTGATCTGCAAACTGCCGGAGGCCAGGCCGCCGTGACTGGTTTCTTAAAGCGCAAAGCTGCAGGAACATCAATCTTTGTGTCGCACGACGCCTCGGGCAGGATGGAAAACTTGTTGCTGTGCCGCCTCAAGTGTCACAGCATGATATGAGGCAACCGCATCCTCGACTGAGCTATGATATAAATAACTGCTGATGCCGTCCCTCCTCATTTTGCATTAACAGCCTACACATACTAGGTACATCAGCACCATCTCGAACACAAGAAAAGATGCTGAATCTCATCACTGTAGGCGTGTGGGCCATTCAGGTACGTGGCACCTCCATACTGAAATGTCCTCTGGGAGATCGTGGTGGCTGACGAGGTACGAACGTCCCGCAGGCCATCATGGCCATCGTTGTCCTTGGGCTATCTGTCGACCTTGTCAAGGGTCAGAGGATTGGCGACGCCCCGACAACTACAAAGTATGGGACATTTACCGGCGGCTTCGGGCTGGCAGTGGCTATCATGGGCTTTGCATCTGCGTTCATCGATGCCATTCCAGCTCTCGCCGTCATGGCTGCCGATGCTCTCAGTGGACTTTTGTTACTCGGCGGTGGCATTGTACGTTTGCCAAAACTCAATCTTTATGAATGCTGCTAATGGAGACGTAGGCTTTTGTCGTCGGGTTGCGAGGAGTGACTTGCGCCCTCCCCAAGGACGGAAATGAACTAGAAACGCTCTCAGGCAACAGTCTCATCAATGGGGGAGCCGTCAAAATAGGGGAAGTCAACGCGCTGCACACAGACTTGACAAATTCCCGACTCTTGGACAACTGCAGGAAGGCCACAGCTGATCAGGCCATGCATTTTGTGACGTTCGGTTTTGCGGTAGCCACCATATTCCTGGTTTTCCTAGTTTGGAAGAACGGTCGTGGCAGTCGGGGTGGCAGCCATGTCTAAGGCATACGCAAGCAAACAAGTATGAGAAGGAAGGGATTGTGTCGGCTGGGAGTGATACCGTACTCCATGACGGCTGATACCAAGCGAGACTACCAATCCGACGCGCTTCTTGCCCTGGGCCAAAGTCATGGTCATTGGCCATACTCGAATGATGCAATGTCGCTGATGAAGCCGAAATTTTGCCCATCTCTTTACGTTGTCACCCAATTCGATTGCCTGCGCTCTACTGCGTTCTCGTCGCTCGTGAACACGGCCAGTGAATTCCGGATGCAAAATGACCGCCCGCCCGATAGGAGAACACTAACACTCTGCAAAGCAAAACCGAAAGTACCCTAACGATCTGAGCAACGAAGTTTACAGCCGTCGTAACATTGATTGGCCGCGCTTTTCGAGCGTGACATAGCTAAGCGTCCCTTGCAGGCTGCCCATATTTCGACGATGTTTTGAGCGTTAATGGTTCTTGGCAGACGGGGATTATAACCCTTCTGATTGTCTCATGGAGAAAAGACGCGAGATCCAGGCTAGTCCTGGAAAGATTGTTGAGACCACCCCACAGTCAAAATACCAGGTAGAATCGTCGTACTCGGCTGATAAGGAAAGGTGTTCACATGGTGTTTTATTTAGGGGGCCGGGAACGGAAGGAAATCCACAGAGAACAGGACAACCCTCAGCAAGCCGCATAGCGGAGCCGCCATTAGAATTAAAATACACATGACGGTGTAAGTTTAACCCATACTAATGTAGTGAAGAAGGAGAGAAATCTTGTTCCTCGCATCGTGAGAAGAGATTTTTATGGTCGCCGAGGGGTGGGGCTGATTGTGATTCTACGCTAGTGCTTTCGCCTTCTCTGTTTCTCCGTCCCGACCAGAGGACTTGGGTCCGTGCCCGAGCGCTGTATCCATTTGCCGCTAGCGACCCCTGACCAGTACCGATACATGACGACACGGCACTTGCTGTGAATGATGTAAGTAGCTGTACGGTCCAATCTGAGATCAACAATGGCAGGAGCTGCTGTCGAGTGAGCTTCCTAGGAACAGTGTGCTGTGCGACGATGACGCGCGCTACACCTACTATGTACATCCTCTGACCGTCGAGGTCAATACATCTTTTCTTCGCCTTCTCTTCAACGTAGCGAGCCATTTCTTCTAACTGCCCTTCTTGCGTCATCACAACGTTCACCGACGACCAGCTGACAGTCAACCAGCCACAAGAAAGCATGGCGCCGGTGCCTCTAGAACCGGAAGTGAAGTACGCTTGCCTCAGCAGCCAATTTACCGAGAATGTGTCATCTAACCATCCTCAGATATCTGCCTTTGAGTATGATCAGTGGCCACGCGATCGCAGTTGCATCCCTTAGCTTCACTGTTGTCCGAAGTCTGTACAGAGCGCATCATGATCAGCCGCCATCTCAAAGGACGAGAGCAAGACTCGATCTGCGCTCAAAGCTTGCTCCTCTCTTTGCAGGTCTGGCACTCGTCAGCTTGTCTCTCGCAAGTTACTGGACTTTTAGCTATGCGAAGCTTTCATATCGTGTCTGGGCAGATCAGCGCGGAGTAGAAGCCCCAGTTCGGTTCGTTTCGTCTATTTCTTTTTTCTTTGTCCGGATCACTCACCGTCTACTTAGCTTTTTCGGCCATCATGGATTTTTCCCCTGCGAGAACGCGACTCGGGTTTATCCCGGACGCTGGTTGAGTGACACCCCAGTCTACTTGGACGCCCTGGAGATCATCGCGGAGAAGGCTCGTCGCTTCTGGTGGGGTCAACAGATTGAGCTTGCGACGATCTCATGGAGCATGTTACTAGCCATCGAGGGAAGACGCAGGAACATCCCCTCTGTCTGGGCCTACCTTGCGTTGGCTCACCTCGTCAGCTTGTCTTTCGCCCAGAATCTGTTTTACCTGGCGTTGCTCCTCACGCCTGCTTCAACTGTCGCCCAGCCGAATCCAAACTCGACTCTGGGACGTCTTCATCGCAAACTGTTCCCCCCGAAACCCGCAAACTGGCTTCCACACCCGACTTTATTCCTAGCTTCGTTCTGTACCACGTATGTCTTGACATACTGGGCACCCTCAACGACAGGCACAGCGACTTTTGCCAAGATCGCGGTGATCGGACGAGTCCTTTCGTTTGCGCCCGTGGTTATCCCTTCAGTGGTCCCGATCAGCTGGGGAACGATGTACAGCGACCCTCATGGGGCATATGGCATCTACATTGAGCTCTTCCGGTTCGTCTCTACGGCGAGTTTTGCTTTCCATGCCAAGGAGACCGCACTTGGCCTACTCTACAACACGCCCGATGCCCACTTCCATCGCCACAGTCGATTCCTTCCGTTTGACAAAGGGCAGCGCTCGACATGGGAGCGGACAACGACGGCGATCGGCAAGGTTTTGGGATTCGCGTCCGATCATCCCGTCGTCGCTGCTGTCGCATGGGACGTTTTGCTCAGCGGAGCCAGCCAAGGATTATGGGCAGCAACACGTGCGTTGGATGTGAACGACATTCTAGCCTCTGCAACACCGTTCGTCCAGAAGGATCTTTCGAATGCGCAGCCACCGCCCAGGCTGCTGGAAGGATACGACAAATCAGCGCCGGAGTTGGAATCGTACAGCCACACCGGCACCAAAACCACGCGACGCAAAAGCCCCCCATCCAAGGCGAAAGCCGAAGGAACAACAGTTTCGGAGCCACCTGGGTCTGGAAGCACCCACCGAGGCCGAGGCCGACGACACACGGAAGAATCCGGTGAGGGGCCGGAAGATACGTACGAGCCGAGCCCAGCGGAAAGCCGTGCTGCGGTAGAGGGCGACGAGCTGCCAGATAGTGATTTGGACTGGGAATCCGCAGCATTGACCTGGGGCCTCACAGCCTTGGGCGGACTTGGATCTAGTAGTGCCGGTGTTTTTGGGGCCGAGTGCACATCTCGATGAAGTAATTGCAGGCCCGGGGCATTACGAGCAGGTTCAGTACTTGTGCCATACGCAATGTTCTTTGTTTGTTTGCATCACTTTCAACACTTTGAGTGGGAGCAGGCAGAGTCTGACGACGGCCATGGCTCGAGTCCGGAAGCCGTCAGCCAGTTGTGTCTTGGCCTCGCAGCGTTCCGGAAACGGCTAGAAGGATTTAGGGTACACACACACCAATGAATGCTCTCTGAGTACACACGCTCAGCCTTTATCTCAGGGCGGCGGTCGGTGGTACGCTGCTTGGTGTACCTGACCTGCCTGGTACCCAGTGAGACATGGCTGGAATCTGGGCCTGGAGCGCGCTAAGTGGCCAGGCCGGGACCATGGGGGGGGACGGTTCGACATTTGTGAAAGAACACATTTTGGGGCGGCTAGCTTCGAGGACAATGAGTCTTGAATTTGGGTCGAGGCCAGCAGAAGACCATAGCCCCGCCGCGTTGGCGATCCTCTTGATCAGAGGCGAGCAGAAAGCATCGGGGTTCACGCACATGCCCGTCGGCTCGACGAGGGAGCTTAGCCAAGGACGATGACACAGCTGTAGGTTTTTGGAATGACGTTGCCCCGCATTTGCAGGAACACCCCCGCGTCCAGCCGGAATGGCGTCTGCACCATCCTATCCACAGAGGAAGCCTCCCACTCAACCACACAAGAGTAGGGTAGGCTTGAAGGTCGATCCCCGGCCCGGATGATGTAAAGGCGCTAGTCTGTCGGATGGAAGCCCTGCAAATAGCTCGTTCGTGGTGAAAGCAGCGGCTAACAAACTAACCCCGGCCGATGAAATTTGGACGATGCCCATCACACCCTCTTGGGTCCTCCAACGGTGCTTTCTTTGCCATTGCCACATCCGTCTCGCTACCACGCTGCCAAGGGGTTCCCGCCCTTTGGCCACGCATTGTTAAATACCATTGGCCCCCCCCTGGCCTCCTCGATCTCGTCCAACCCTTCAAACCTACAACCACAACCGCCCAGACAAACAACCCAGGTCTACCTTATTAGCACCGGTCCTCTTCTACATAAAAACTCAACCAGCTAGAAACATCATATCTAGATAACACCTTTCCCGGCATTTCGTCGCCCACTGCCCCGGCACCGTGTTATTTCACCTCCATCACACTATGGCCATCAGAGACCACTTTCGCCGCCGCAAGTCCATCTGCGAGCCTAGCCAGGGAGAGTCCAACTGCTCTGAGCCACCAAAATCACCCGCTCTCCGCTTGGCCAAGACCCTAGGATGGCGCTCAACGAAGGAAGAGAAGCCCAAGAAGAAGCCCATCAAGGACGATAAGCCGGACCCGCGCGAGCGGCCCTTCAGTGAGACCAACCTTAGACACCAGCAGATCCTCAACGGCTTCACCATGACCTTCGGCAAGAACCAGCACCAGATAAGCCGCGACCAGCGGTCGAGTTACTATAGCGTCAACGTCAGTCCCGGCACATCACGGCACAACAGCGTTGATGTCGACGACAGTCCGCTCCGGATGAACCCTCTGCCCCGGGAGCGGCAGTTCCGGTCTGTGCCGGAAGAAGATGAGAGGTCCTAAGCGACGTTCTGAGTTTCCGTTCCCATCCGGTGTCACCCATCCTGGAGACGTCTAGCGATGGATGATCTGGTCAGTACGGTGTTACAACACAATTTATTTCGGCATCGCCTGGGAGTTTTTGGGTTTGGACTTTTAGGAGTGGGCCATTACGGGCGAGGCAAAGTGCCTTCATAAAATTGCCCTTAATGAAAAGACCCGAGGCATGGACGGGTACTTGAATTGTATAAAAATGCCAACGCCGCTTGGATATGAGAAGATTACAAGGGGCAGGACTAGTCTCAAACTTCGGTCTAGACGATACAATCAAAACATTCTGCTCTGTTGATTAAACTACATAACTGGCCTTGTTGCATTACATATCATTCACAGTGCTTTTCAAATCAAGCTACGACATCATCAGAACTACACACCTTTTTGGGCTCTTGATGGATGGAGGATGGCACTCTCGCCACAAAGTAGCTCTCACCTGCTAGGTATGAAAGCCCACTTCTCTCAAGTATACTCTAGCTGCAAAGATTCTTCTTTTAGGTGTTGTGAAACAATTCAGGGATGACTTTTGTCATACCTTGGGGTGCTTACCGAAACAGCCTACTTGAATCACATATATCTTGCCATGCCTTGCCTGGCCTTCCTTTCTGACACACTGTGGGCTGTCATCCCATACTTTCGGCAATGAACCAACTGGACAACCCAATCGGCCTCATGATATCTAGTCTCATCTCACTGTGATGCTGTGAATCACAGCCAGCCCTCCATCGAAGATGCCATTTCTGTTTCTCAGCCTGCCCTTAAGTTGAATCTTTGTCTTCACTTTCTTTACTCTCTTCCACACACAACTGCAGGTCAACACGCAGTTCCATGATCATTCCAGTCTTTTAATTAATCCTGCGATTTTCAGTGCTACTTGATACAGATGTTATACACTGACATTTAAGTTTCACTCTATCACCACATCATCACTAGTTACACAGGTTTCTTCTTACAGCAGGTTAATTTTTTATCTTAGTGACCGAACTCTTTATTGTAAGTATAGAAAATAGCGCCTGGGATTTAACTAACTTATCTGCTCTTCTCCGACCTGTTGCAAGTGCCCTGCATCAGGCTTCACCACATCTACACCTCCCTCCATTCTGCCTACAAAGCCTTTGCCCTCTTTCTACTTTTATTCTTTACTATCAGTCTTAGACTAACCGGATATTATCACACCTAGTCAACAAACAAGAGAAAATCACTACCTATCTCTAGGCATATACAACCCAAGCAGAGGAGAAAGCCATCTACCACCCTCAATGCACTTTTCGAGCTGCATCTCCTAACTTGTTACTGCCTCACCCAGGGCAGAGACTTGTGTGTATTTTCAACTTTCCTCTAAAAAGCTGCCCTCCTTTCTCTTTTCTGAACACAACATTTTCCAGCCCAGAAGCGACCCCGGTACACGGTCTGGCATTTAAGGAGACCTGAACGCATTCTTAGTACCGGAACGTTACAAATACACTTTAGAAAATTTATCTCCATACCGCCGCCGCCGCCGCCGCTACCACCACCACCACCACCACCACTATCGCTGCACCTACTACAATAGGCTTTATATCCTGCGCCAGCCTTTGCCTAGGACATTACATCACCTAAGTAGTATGTATGTAGGTTTGCCTCCTGCATCCTATCTCTGCTTTATCCTTAACATACTGACTCTTTGAGCTGGTTTCTACATTAAGCTGAGGAGGTGGTTTCTGGACAACGAAGCAAACCTGACTTCTACACCGGTTGGACTGTTGACAATCTACACGTCAGTAATTTCTATGCTCCCTCATCGCACCTGCCGTACTGCGTTAATAACACTGCACCTGCTGTACTGCGTCAACAACACTACACCTACCTCCAAGACACGCGACACTAGACTCATCCAATCTCTTTGACCCGACCTTTTTTCTACCTTTCCCTTAGCATACCTGAATTTCCTGCTGATCTCATATAGGCTTGATCTCATATCGGATCGGCAAGGCTTTTAACACAACACAAAGCTTTACCTCCGGGCTTCACACATCTTTTCTGCCATCACACCTGATCAGTTTAACTGCCTTCAGACGCCTGGGATAACGTACCTGTGTGGTCACAGCCAGTATTAACGGTATGCTCATCATCTCTTACCCTAGTCTTTGGTACCCTTATCTGCCCTTATTACGCGTCTGCTGCGCCTTCTCTTTGACTTGCTTGCCAAACCGACAACAGCTTGGAACATTTTCCTTACCTTCAAAGAAAAGGAACTCCTCCGACTGACTGGATGTTGAATAATAGGACACACATCTCTAACACATCTGCCCTTCAAGTTCAGGTCCTTCAATCGTCATTCAACCGCAAAGCAGGCCCAGGCTGTTTGCTGCAAAGAGAAATCGGCCCCATTGACAAATTTCCGAACAGCAAAGTTGTTGACATCAGACCGATTCAGTCAAAGGCCCTCCGGTTAAAAGCAGGACAACAACACCCAATTCAAAGATAACCTTCCAAAGAACCGCTAAGATGGTCTTGGGTATGGACTCCTGGTTCGCCCTGACGTTCCAAGGTGCCCACAAGCGCCTTGGTATTTCGAACAACGCAAGGGTGATGCTGCAAGCCCTTGAGGACTACAAGTGCACCAGCATGAGTGAGGCTGACATCGGCCGCATGCTTCGTCTGAGCCCCAACAGACGCCAGTCCATGATTGACACTATTCGGGACTGTACTAATCTGATGGCAAAATACGAGGAGGTCAAAAGCTGTGCTCTGGTAATCCAGATGTGCACTGAGGTCTTGGAGCTCGCCAGTAAGTGTTTTCTAATCCTCTCACTGTTGTTGTTCTTTAATCAAGATAGAAACTGACTCTTGCATGACAGATCGCTCTCCTCCCAATGACCGCTTCCCTTTCATGAAGCTACCCATCGAGATCCGGGCTCGTGTGCTAGGCATGATCATTGACGCTGAGCCCAAGAGCTGTCGCATGCCCCCGATCAAGCGTTCCCAACAGTTGTTCCAATGCAACTGCGCCAACCCTGAGAGGAACCATATTGGATTCCTAACAGGAAAGCAGTGGGCAACCTACAAGATACTTGGCCAGGTGCTGCGTGACGAGTTCTACCCCATCTACTACGATCGCCAGGCACAGTACTTCACCTGCTGTTGTGACCTCCTCAGCCAACTCAAAACCAACAAGTGTCTCCGCGACCATCTGCGCAAGGCCGAGATCCACTGGTGTGGTCCCAGATCCGACAAGGCGTTCGAGGAGTTGGCCAAGTGCCCCAACCTCAAGGAGCTGACCATCAAAATTTCCAAGGGCACCACAGCCATCCTCAACAAACGCGAGGAGGCCTTCCAGGCCAGCTTTCCCCTCAACTACAAAAACAAGAGAGTCACCGACAGCCTCGGCGCCGACGAGCTCTTTGCCATCCGGGGCATCAGGGTGGTGGATGTCCAGCATGTCCACTCGGCCCAGAAGGTCCAGCTGAGCGACTTTGACCGCCAGGGTCTGCACTCGGCGCTGGAGGCGACTGTTTTGCTGCCCAAGCCGGTGATCCCAGTCTACGGAGGCTACCAACCGCTCATTTACCATGGTTGAGTTTTGAAGCGGCCATTCCGATCCAGAACCCAGAATCTCACTGGGGAATTACTTTGACGAAGGGATGAGCAGAGACAAGGATTTTTCGAACGGGACTGAGGCTGGCAGAAGGAAGGAAGCCGTTGGCCACGGAGGGAGTTCCCACTTTGATTCGGAAAAGACGAGTGCGAGGATGTATGAGCGCGGGACGAGGTTCGAACTAGCAACCAGCGTCATAGCTGGCTGGGGAATGAGTGAACGAGCTTGGTTCGATATGGCTACGGTCAGATACGGCGGGTTTATGGGACTGAGGAACAATGGTTTTCTTTTTTAATTTGCTATGGGGTCTCCTTTCTAGATAGAAAGCCAGACAATGCTACAACTGTGCGGGATGGATCATTGCATCAACGTAGAGGGGAAAGACGTTTGGTCCAGGTCCCAATGCAAGTCCAGGCCCAGCTGGACGAAAAAGATGTGACAACAGATAAATTACGCAAGCCTTCACTTCAACAATAAAGGTTACGCACTCAAAAAGCATTGTCTGAGGGTCGATCTTGTCTCATACGACCGCACACGAGGCGCGGTGTATCCGGCTCAAGATCAGAAGTCAAGGAGGCTGAACTGACCGAGCAATGGCAAAAGACGGCTTGCAGATTTCAAAACGACAGAACATTCGTAGGCATGTTTGGCTTGTGCCCGCAAGCGGGCGGCCCGTACCTGTCACCTACCTTCTCTCTCTCTGTGCGCGGCGGCAATACATATTTCGAATGCCCTGGCTCTTGTATCGGCATACATCAAAGTACGGGAGCACATGGCCAACAGATTGGCACGATTGATTGAGCGTTTGCTTGGAAAACACCACGACCTGTGCCGCAGGTTGTGGCAGCAGTGCACTGAGTGCAGTCAGAGGAAGGATGACGGAGGAGGAGCAGGAAGAAAAACTAGGTAGAGGAGAAAAAAACTTTTAGCGAAGATGAAGGAGACAGGGAGGTGGGGGGATTGTTTACAGCACCGGCCAAGCAGGTGGGCCACACTGTGTTTGTCCGGCCCAGAAATTTCGAGGGGCGACTCTGTAAATCAGCGGTTGGCGATGGCTGTCGACAGAGGTCATTGGCGGCAATGGCGGGATTAGCGGTGCCCTTCACCGTGTTGACAAGCTAAAGAAACAGCACTGTACCCACCTAGGTAGGTAGGTAGGTGGGTGTGCGTCCTTCCCCCACACCCCACACCGAGGTAGCCTCTGGTCGCGTGTTGGTTATCCTTTTCCAGAATCCGCCTGGAGACGTGACAGGGAATCGCGGAAGGGGGGCCTGGCTCGTGAGCTTTCTGACCTGTTATCGGGGGGAGAAACCCATCTCGCCAACTCGCTTGCTGACGGTGATTTCCCCCCTCCATCCCATCGATTGCTCCCCCCCCCCACCTCAAAGGCCCCAACGCGATGCTTCCTCTGCCGAGACAAACCTGTCTGCCCCTTCCTCTAGGGCCAGGCTGACAGGCTGAGTGAGGAATGAGATCCCAAGAGACATGGACGGGTCTCTTTCCGTAGCGGCCTCTTGGCAGCGCCCGCCCTGTCACCCATCCACTTCTTGGCTTCGCGGCCCTTGACTGCTGCTCTGGTTGCTGGCATTATAAGGGAAATGCCAGCCGCGCTCGCAGGATGCGGCTGCCCGGCAGGATTGCGCAGTCAGTTATTCGACCTTTCCTCCGACCATCTCCTCGCCGCCGCCTCCTCTCCTTGCTTTGAGTGTGCTCTGTCCTCGGCATCTACGATATCACCAATTTCTCGCCGCCCGACCTCCGAGAACACAATACCCTCGAGAGCACACCCTCGATCGGCCCTTGGCGGGGTTACCACACTGGACGGAGGAGAATGCTGTTTCCCGCCAACTGCCGCTGCTGCCGCCATCACCAATACCACCACCATCACCACCACTACCAGTCGGAGCATCGGTTTCGCGCGTCGCGCCCTTCTTTCATACCTCTCGTGTACTAGGCCCTAGTCGCCCATGCTCCGCATCCAGAGGCTGGCTGCCTCGGTTGGGACCTCGCCCTTCCTCGTCCGGACTGTGCCGCGGCTTTCCCTCGTGATACTGCTTCTCTCTGTCGTCTATCAGTACATCGTTTTCGGTGCGATCCAACCGCCCCCACCTCAAGGTCCGGGACAAGCTTGGACCGAGTCAAGAAGCTGACATGATGAGTCTTAGGTCAACATGACCCCTACAATTGCAACGCCCTGCTCTCCAGCGGCACATGGCGCTCGAGGACCGGCTCCAGCTTGCCCCGGGATGCCTTTGCGAAGTGGGAGCCCAGCGGCTGTAGGATGCGCGAAATGTCCCGAGATGACATCTCGAGCTGCTTCAAAGATCGCCATCTGGTCATCGTGGGCGACTCGACCATGCGCCAGATCTACTTCGCCGCCATGACGCGTCTGGATCATTATGTCGCCGAGAAGGCCATCCTTGACTTTGCCGTCTCCGTTGACAAGCACCAGAATCTGTCGAGGGACGTCGAGGGCGTCAAAGTCGACTTTATATGGGACCCATGGCTCAACTCCACCAGCCTCTTGACCCAATTGGCGCGATTCCGGGACCGGCCTGGTTCCGCCGATTATGAGAAACTTCTCCGACAGGAGGGGAGGGATTCGCCCGCGCTCATCGTTGTGGGCACTCCGGGCCTGTGGGCGGCCCGCCAGGGCGGCGATCGGTACTTGGAGCTCTTCAGAGAAGGCATCAACGTCCTCATGCCGTACCTGCACCAGAGTTTAGACCAGTCGGTGGCCCTGCCCGGCACCAAGTCGCAGTCGCCCTTCGACGAGATGTCCAACCATGTGCTTGTCGCACCCGTGCCCGTTCCGGCCTACGATATGCTCACCTCATCGCGCGCGCTTTCCATCACGCCAAAGAGGATCGATGCGATGAATTGGAACCTGGAGCACTTGGAACAGTCTGAGCAATCGCACATCGTGTGGGCCTACCACGCCATGACTGAAGGTCACGACAACGCCATGCTCGAGGACGGTATCCATGCCGTTGACGTCGTTGCAGAAAGGAAGCTCGACGTCATTATCAATGCTCATTGCAATGCCGGTCTGGTCAGGCGAGGATACGCAAACCAAATCACCTGCTGTGCGCCCTATCCGTCTCTCGGGCGAGTACAGCTTCTGCTTCTTGGTCTCAACATACTGACCTTGCCTGTTCTGGTCCTGAGTCGGCAACAGGATGCGTTTCCCTCTCCTCGGACGCAACGCGTCATGGATACCCTCATGGCGGTGGCCACTCTGCTTGTTGTCGCAGTCTACTGCCTTCTTGCCGACCGAACTCACGTCCTCGCGAAACAGGATAAGCACTTTGATGTCCCCGACTTCGTCTTGCCCCTGCTCGGTCTTGCGGTACTTGCAGCGCTGTCTCTCCGTTCCAGGGTACCCACCACGCAGTCGCCGACGAGAATCCCCACCACGACGTCGTTCTTGTCCCGTGAGCAGACGGATGAGTGGAAAGGCTGGATGCTGGTTTTCATTCTGATGTACAACTATCACGCAGCGTCGGAGTCGTCGGCGATGTTCAAAGCGCACAAGTTCCTCGTCACGACTTTCATCTTCCTGTTCACCTACAGCCACACGATGTACTTCCTTCGGACGGAGGATTATTCGTTTCGTAGGGTTGCGTATGTGCTGCTTCGGCTCAACTTGCTCACCTGTCTCCTGACCTTCGCGATGTCCAGTGAATGGGTCATCTATACCGCGCCGCTGGTCACCTTCTGGTTCGGTGTCACATACACGTCTTTAGCGTGCTTCAAAAAGGCCAATAGCAACCCTGTGGGTTTCTTCCTGAAAATCATGGCTTTTGCTGCCTGCACTACCTATCTGGTGCGAAGTACGCACGCCCCTGAGCGGCTTGCGTCGATGCTCAAGTCAGTCTGTGGTATCTACTGGGACCTGAACAATCTTCGCGCGCACTTTGAACAGGATCGCTTCATCCCGTACTTTGGTATACTCACGGCCGCAGCCACGCACCGAGTCTCGGTGCTACGGCGTCGCCAACACGGAATCAACGCCCAGGCGTTGTTCGAAAGGATCAATAATGCGTTGGACCGGGCACTAATAGAAATCGCCTACCCCGAACGAGACGCGATACCGGTGAAGCCGATAATGATACTCTTCTCCTTCGCCTACCTCGTTATTTTCATCATACTCACCTTCGTCTCCGAGGTCTACCACAACAACGATTCCTACAATATTTACCATCCATACACTAGCCCGTGGTTTGTGCTGTCAGCCATCGTCGCAAGGAACTCTTTCCGAGGACTGCGCGAGCTTCACATTCCGCTTGCGGCAGCCCTCGGACAGATTTCTCTGGAAGCTTACGTTCTGCACCACCATATCTGGCTTGCAAGCGATGGGGCCGGAGTCTTGAGGATTGGAAGCCAAAGCCACATTCCTAGGGCAACGGAGGTGATGATCATCGCCGCCATCTTCATCCGGGCTTCTGCCAAGTGCCACAGTGCCACCCTGAACATCGTCTTCGGGCTGACCGGCACGCAGAGAAGGGAGCAGACGGAAGACGTCTCGCTGGGTAGCGCTTTGCCAGTCAAGGATGATAAGAGGAGTCCTGTTCCGTGGCAAAATGCAGAAGCAGCAGCGGCGGCGGAACAGGTGATAAGGGAGGGCAAGACGGACAGCTCATCTGTCTCACCCAACAACTTGCGGCTGAGGATCGTGGGCCTGTTGGCCATGATGTGGCTCGGGAACATGATTTACGGCGCTTGATGGCAGTTACATGACTCCGCGGTCGGGACGGGAGACTTATCTCCAACCGACACCCCGAAGAATACTTAATAGCAATGATTACATGAGGCAACGCCGCAGAGTTGCAGATGACACAGTTTTACGGGTATTGCTTGCATTAACGGGCCTGCGTTGCCAAACAGGGACAGGGATGGGGCACTCACGACTGTGTTTCGAGTTAGACTCCAGCTAGCGTGGTCGTGTGAAAACAAGCATCGACATGCCCATTAGGCCAAGTGTCTTCGGGTCGAGCGGAACGTTTTTCATGCTTTAGCCTCGAGAGAGCTTGGCGTGGGTGTGTCGGCTTGAGCCTAACTCAAAATGTCACGTTAATTTCCGAATTTGACGTCGCCGAGTCGCATCTCGAGGGTGTTTCCTCGACTTCTCCGGGCATTGGCATATGATGAAGGGATTGCCGAACCCTGGACTGGTTGCTTTGTTTCTATACCATTCAAGACTTTCCTTGGCGGTTGATCGTAGCGGGATCGCGACGGCGATTTGATATGTGCAGATTCCTCGTCGAGAAGTGGTATAACATCATCGCGACAAGGTGCCCGCGTTTCCTGCATAAGGTTTGCGTCCGTTCTTGGCCCCTGTTCCGACTCGCAGATGGTTTAGGCGGGGGACGAGAGATATTTCCCAGAATGACATGGAGTCATTCGAGTGAGGCTCTTCTGCCGTGATCGCTTCGCGTTAGGAGCCGCGAGGTTGTAGTCCGGGAGGGAATGGGGGGGTGGAGAGGGGGGG